>WMED01018368.1:0-12728 GCA_019650415.1 Pipa parva | reverse complement strand
AACTAATGTGACCAGTCATGCCACTGCCTACTAATGTGACCAGTCATGCCACTGCCTACTTATGTGACCAGTCATGCCACTGCCTACTTATGTGACCAGTCATGCCACTGCCTACTAATGTGACCAGTCATGCCACTGCCTACTAATGAGACCAGTCATTTACATTGACATGCCTTACTCATGCTCTCTATTTATTTTGAGGTGCTTGTTTAAAACATATCTGTGACTGCCCCACCTTGCCCGTCCCTATTGACTTTCCTAGTTCTTTAAAACGATTACCTATCTTGCCTATATTTACATTATTTTGCTTAATTACTCTTTGCATATACTTTATTTTCTAATTTCCTCTTCACATAGAACATGGGCCAGTTACTAGGACTCAGATCATCTCCATCAGAAGAAGATAAATCTGTTCTAGTGGCCAGAGAAGAAGACTTTAAGGATTCACAGAGGATCAGAGCTACAGTGAATGACAGGGAAGTTGTGATATTTTTTAACAATGGAGAATATTACGCCTTGGATCTCCGATGTTACCGTATGTACTCATTTTATAAAGCCAGCTCTGTACAAATACATCAGCAATATAGTACTAATCTTACTTCACTTCTTCTATGCATGGTTTACAGATGCGGGAGGGCCTTTACATCTTGGAGATATAGAGGTTAGTGAGTTTTGCAAGCTGTAATGTTTTTTCCTGTCAATGCAAATTAAAACATTACTAATGGAAATTAGTTTAGGGATGCCTTAAAAAAGTTTTATGCATTCAGTGTAGGTAAAATAAGTATACCTCCTCCGCCATACATAACAGAGGAATAATTCAAAAATGACTGGCGAGAAAAGAGAGACTGCATTTTACATTGGCACTAAAGGGCACTTGAATTGTAATGTAATTATGCATTTTTTTAAATTGTTCTCATCAAAGTAACAATATGTGATCCCTCACTTATATTTATTCTAAAGGCCGATGAGTAATTCTCCCCTGCTAGATTGCCTGTCACTCACTCTTTAGTATGTTCTTCAATCAGAAAGGTAAAGAAACAATTCCTACTGATTAGTTAATGACAGCATAACTTTAGCGGGGCTTACATCAGACTACAACAGTGAAAAACCAGGCAGAGGAAAGCCCAAAGTCCCTCAGATGTGAAAAAGAGGTAAACCCCAGGAAAAGTAGTGAACATCCACACCCCACTTAGGCTCTAATTGAAATCTAAAAAATAAATCCGCAAAAATAAATAAGTAAACATTTTAAGCAGAGAAAGCTCATCTGTTTGTGGGATTGTGTGACACACAGTGAAAACAATATGTAGACCTAGAGGGGAATTCACCATTCAGTGAAGTGAGCTCCGAATCCGTCGGCTCACTTCACAAATGGTATTATGCGCTTGCTGATGTCCTGCACGCAGACATCAGCGAGCGCATTAAAGGGATTCTAGTCTCAGCGAGGCGACTCTTTTGGTCTCGCCGAGACTGGAATCCCTTTAAAGCGCTCACTGATGTCCGCGTGCAGGACATCAGCGAGCGCATAATACCATTTGCGAAGTGAGCCAACAGATTCGGAGCTCACTTCGCTGAATGGTGAATTCCCCTCCTAGTCTTCTTAATTAGTTGTTGTGATGCTGTTCCTTAGCACAGTTTAATGAAGTATACTTCAGCTGCTGTATTTACTCCACCCAGTATGGAACAAAATCAATGTTTCTGGGGGGGGGCAACAATTCCTGACACTGATTTTGTCTTGGAGGGGAGAATCCTCTCCCATGATATGGAAGAACAATTGCTAATATACAGTAGCTGGTTGTAAGAAGTGGTCATATTAGTCTCTCCATATAGCCCAAACAGCATTGTGATAACCCCAGACTGCTGTTATTGCCTTTTGCTACATATGTCCTGGTATATAAAATTAATATACATTGTTTTTCTATGTGCACACTGGCTTGGTAGTTGTATTACTACCACTATTTTCTTTGAGAAAATGATTGTTCAAATAAATAAAAAGAATATAAAAGTGCATTTTAACAGTTTTCATGATTGTGATCCACTTGTAAATGTGTTTAATACATGCACTTACAGTTTCATGTAACGTATAGAATTCTGAATCAGAATTTAAGAGATTAGAAAATTGTTAGGGAACAGAGTGAGGCCGGTAAATGTGATGTTGTTTACAAGAAGGGAAAGTACACATAGTATTGCACTTTATCTTTTCTGTACATGCGTTTGGGAGGGAGGGAGGTTGTACACATGATCTGTCATCATAAGCCAGTTACATAAGACTTAGGCTGGGTTCACACTAGCTGATTTTCCACTGAGTTCTTTTAATTTGGCTCATTATGGGCTAGGTTCACACTAGCATATTGTGCGCAGTGTATTTTAAAAAAATCTCTGGAGAAAATCCACCCAGATTAGACGGCAGAGAAAATCCGTAGAGAACAATGCAAATGGAAGAATAGTATTCACATGAATGTTCCATTGAGAGCGTATTACACTAGAACTTTATCTGCGCTATTTCTTCGAGTGTGTGGAATGCGATGTATTTTATGTGACTAGATTAGTTTAATAGGAATTTAACAGTTGCAATCACACACACAGCGTAAAAATGAGCTGCGTTTTCACACTGACAGTTAATTTTGTAATAGCAAAAAAGGCAGCGAAAAATGCTTATGAAAATTCGCTGACAAAGAAAATCCTCTTCAAATCATAGGAATGGATTTAACTGAATCCAACTGAAAGTAAGAGACATTAGAGGACATTTTTCTGCATTGTCGATATTCTATTAGCAGCTACTGAAAGGACAATCCAGAAAAATGTCCTGTAATGTATCTTACTTTCACTTGGATTCAGATAGTGCAGGTAGCATTCTAGCTTAATATGTTCTCAGTGGAACGCTAATGTGAACACTTTTCTTCCATTAGCATTGTTCTCTAAAGATTTTTTCTGCCGTCTATTCTGGGCGTATTTTTGCAGGAGAAATTTTTAAAAAATAGACCACACAATACACTAGTCTGAACCTAGCTGTATGCTGCAAAACACAATAGCCTGTGTGCATTATTCAACAGGAAAATTCACTGACAAAGAAAATCCCCTCCACTTAAAGCAGGATACATTAGCAGTCCAGCAGAGGACAGTTTGGTGTAATGTCCTTTGAGTATGTCCATGAGTCTAGGCGAAAGTTCTGGGAAGAAAAGTCTACGAAATCTCCCAGTTGAGTGGTTGAATTCCATTTCTATTATTTGAAGAGGATTTTCTTTGTCAGCGAGTTTTATAAACCCTTTTTCATAGCCTTTTTTGCTATTACAAAATGAATCTGAATGAATGTCAGTTTGCAAAAGCAACGCATTTTTACGCTGTGTGTGATCGCAACTGTTAAATTCCTATTGAAACTAAACTAGTCACATAAAATACACTGCGTTCCATACGCTCAAAGAAATAGGTGCAGGTAGCGTTCTAGCGTAATACGCTCTCAATGGAACGCTAACGTGGTCGCTTTTTTCTTTCGTTAGCATTGTTCTCTATGTATTTTCTCTGGTGCCTATTCTGGGCATATTTTCACCGGAGATTTTTTTTTTAAATACACTGCGCACAGTACACTAGTTACACTAGTGCAAACCTAGCCTAAGACTGTGGAGAGAAGTCTTGCATTTTTTAAATCATTTGCCTCTTCAGCTTAATCTATTTTTGTTGCTGGAGGTCACCCACAGTAACCTGAAAATCAATTATTTTGAATTTTAAAATGTCATTCATAAGCTTTTCTTTACTTATCATGCTGTTCTGGTCCTGTGCCATCTATCTTCCAGTCCTTATATAAACTCCCTGCTTCCCTTGCTTGGTTGACTGCCCAACAGATCAAGAAAGGAGCATAGAAATAATTTTAAAACCAACACAGAATAAAAAGAGGAAGACTAATTTCCTTTAAAGAAGATAGAAGAATACCAAATGTACATATCATTTAAAAATAAACCAGTTCCATGCTGGAATATGGAATATATTTCTATCAACTTGCTTGAATTAATTTCTGGAGCAATGTAACTCATAAAAGAATGTCTATAAAATGCTGAAAATTCACTGAATATGTTATATTTGGGGCACTGCTTGAAGGGAAAATGACTGAAAATTATACAAAATGTAGCTAATTTAATACATTAAAGAGAAAATTCTAATGCTACCAATTAAAGTGCTTAAAGTAAGACCTATCAATGTATAATGATGACGAATCCTGATTTCGATTGTTCACTATACTAGGCCTTTTAACAAAATCAGAATCTCTGCATATGATTGATTTATTTTTATTCCCTTTATTGTATTGGATTGTCTGGCTCTTAATACTAAAGCCAGGTTAACACAGCACGTATATGCGCTGTGTATTTAGAAATGCGCATCTAGAAAATATGCTGGCATATTTCAGTCCGGCTTATTTTCTAGATGTGTATTTCTATTGTACTTACCCTATATATGGGGGTTATTCACTAATGTACGAATTCGACTGTCGAATTCTCAAACAGCGGATTCCCATAGCAAATCCGCGACAATTTCCCCATTGTAAAGTCGCGACAATATTTTAAAGTTAGCATGGCGGCAATTTTCCTATAATACAGTCACAACTGTGACAATATTCTCATTATAAAGATGTGACTGCGACAGTAGCAGCTTTATCTGGTGAAATTTGCACCTATACGCAACAATTCGGACTTTAGTGAATAACCCCCATAGTGTAAATGATCCTTCGGCGTTCGCAACTCTTCCTATCTGGCCGCATTTTACGCGCAGCATATACTGTATATGCTGGTCGAAAATGTGATAGCAAGCTTTCTGACGTCCATGATCTCACATTATGCTAGTGTGGCTGGAACCAGCTAAGTTCCATATTGATTCACGGTGTGGATTTTTTTTATGTGCAGCATATATAAATGCAATAGGGTGAACCTAGCCTAAAGTTCTGAGCACTTTTACTACAAAATACATGATCCTTAAGGCTATGTTCACACTTGTGTTTTTATGCACGGCATATAAACACTGCCCATAAAAACAAAAAAAAAGCAGTGCCATGTAAACCTATGGCACTTACCTTTTTCCAGCCACACTAGCGTATGAAGCATATACAGTATGCTGCATACAGAACACTTCACGTCACATTTTTGCCAACATATGTACGCTACGCACAAAATCCACTCAGATAGGATGAGCCACGAACACCAAGAGAGTGTTCACATTATGTCGAGTAAGTACAATATAAATATGCATCTAGAAAATACGCTGGACTGAAATACGCGGCATATTTTTTAGATGCGAATTTCTAAAATATGCAGTGCATATGTGCTGTGTGTGAACCAGTCCTAAAGAAGAGAAAAACTTTAACTTTAAGGGGGTTATTCACTAAAACCCAAATTCGCACCTTAGTGAATAACCCCCTGAGGGGTTTAATCCCTTATTAAATCGATATGTCTGATAGATGAGAACACACACAGCATATGCGCAAAGTGGGCCTTAAAGTTAATTAGTTAATAGTTATCTTAATCTCTATACACATTTTAGATTTTTTGGAAGGGTAGATTGAATACAATATATAATAACTAGAAATACATTTAAGGCATTTTTAATTTTTAGTGTTACTGTTCTTTTAAACAGTCCCCTAAAAAAAAAAAATCACAGTAGTTCATTTAGCCTACATGTCAGCAATACAATAAGTCCATCTACATGAATATTTATGTATTTATTTATTTATTTTATTTATTTATTCTGCATGCATTATTTGACAATTAAGTGGCAATCTTTGTAGCAATTCATTTCTGCCTCCTGCTGAGAAAATTGGTTTCTGAAGCACTGGCTTCAATATAGCATTGTAGCACTAGTCCTACATCAGACTATTTGGTGTTCCCAGTGCAGAGCCAGATCAAAGGTTAAGAGAATGAGCACTCAGAGAAATCAAACACAAAGAGACACACTTGTTTCTTTTTTAATTTATTGATTGACAGCACACACTTTTATACTTTATCCATTGTGAAAGCAAAGAAGGTATACAGTCCCACATGGGACTGATCTTATTTTTCTAATACTATTGGTTATTAGCTAAAAAAGTATTAAACACAGCTAAATACATACATTGGCTATAAAATCCAGTCAATTCAATTTCAACAATGTTACTATTAGTTTTGTGAAAGTATTCAGAAGGCCAACAGTCAGATAAGTCGGGGCACCTCTTCTCTACCCCTTATAGCCAAGTCGTAAAACATTGTGGTATATTGTTTTCCTGGAATTCCACAAGCAAGGTTACAGCTACAGCTAAAAGGTAACATAATGTTTAAGATGATGAGGCTAGAGCTAAGATGGCTACTACAGAACAATCCTGGCTGACATATCACATGTCCTTTCATTACAGCATGTATAAAAAAACATCACTGAGTAATACCTCATTAATATTCACAATTTTATGGCCTATGTGACTTTCCCCAATCAATAAAAAAAACACACTATGGGGGTTATTGGCTAAAGTCCGAATTGTTGTGTAAAGGTGTGGATTCACCCGCTAAAGACAGTCACAATAGACTGCTACTGTTGCAGTTGTGGCTTTATAAAGAGAATATTATAGCAACCATGACTTTACAATGGAAGTATTGTTGCAGTTGCAACCTTAAAATTGTCGTGGGCGTGACTTTATAATGGGAAATTTGTCTTGGTCATGGATTTGCTATGGGAATTCACCGTTTGAGAATTCAACAGTCAAATTCCCTCTGTAGTCAATAACCCCCTAAGTGTGATGACATGTGGAGGGGTCATTTAGATATTAATTAGGATCCAATATGGTGATCAAAAGATACTAGTACCAGCAGTTCTATAAAGCCCAAAGGTGCTGATTTGCTGTTTAATAATATAGTGATTTTGGCTGACAGTACCTTTAATTTTAGCATATCAGGTATGATCAGGGTACATCAGTTCTTTAATTGATCTTGACTAGTTTTTATTTCTACACAGGATATCAATGGACAGACTTGTGTTATTTGTCCATGGCATCAATTTAAAATTGCTTTATCTACTGGAGAGGGACTGTATCAAGGAGTTGATTCTCAAGATCCAAACCATGGAAAAAAATGGTTTTCTAAAGGGGTGAGGCAAAGGACTCATAAGGTGATAGTCAAAAATGGAGAAGTCTACGTAACATTGTCAGACACAAGTATTCGCTATGACTCTGATGAATTTGCCTGTGAGAAGCTCAAAGAATCTGAAAACACTGTTACAAAGCCCTGATTCTATACTTATAGCTCTCCTTACTTGATGCAATGATAATAATGTTATGTATGTTCATTATGCTGCTATGTGTGTTTTAGAAATGTAAATGTTAAAGTGCAGAATTTAGGTTTTAATATGAATGGGTATTGAAAATTAGTACACAATTGCTGTGAACCTAGCTGTAATATGCTTTATGGTTTGCTATAGAGATACTTAATTTGTATTTTATTGTTGGACATATCCAAGGGAGTTTATTAATAAGGTTAAACATGTAACAATGTCAAGTAACCCAAAGCAACCAATCAAAGGTTGGCTTTTATCATTCTTGCTCTGTTATATTAGTGAATGTTCACACCTGATTGGTTGGGATGGGTTAAAAGACCCCTGCATTCCAGTGCCCCATTATTAAACCCCAGTTGTAGGGCAGGATAATTTACATTTAACAGACTATCAACAGGACATTGTGGGGGTTATTCACTATAGTCCGAATTGTTGCATATAGGTGCGAATTCGCCAGATAAAGACAGTCACAATAGGCTGCTACTATCACAGTTGCGTCTTTATAATGAAAATATTTTCGAAGTCGCGACTTTATTATGGGGAAATTGTCGCAATCTTAACTTTAAAAAATTGTCGTGACTTAACAATGGGGAAATTGCCACGGATTTGCTATGGGAAATCCGCTGTTTGAGAATTCGACAGTCGAATTCGCACCTTAGTGAATAACCCCCACTGTATGTGAGCTAACAGATCTCCAGCATTTATTATGTACATTCTCTGTTAGAATGCTTCCCTGGAAAGTGATGCCAGACAAAGAAAAAGAAAAAAAAATCACACGTGAATTGGCATGGCAGTTATTTCTGCATAACATAGGGAAAGTTTATCTTTAAAATTGAATTCCTGATTGTATTTTTTTTTTCCTTCCTAATGACTGAAGCCATCTTTTGTCTGTTAAAAGCTCCATTGTTTCTTATGGAAGTTTAGCTTATACATATTTGTGAAATGCCCCAGAAAGCCAAATTTGACTGCATCCAGCAAAGAGAAACGCAACACAAACCAAATAAAATTCCGACAATCAACTTTAAAGATGACGTTTTTACACATGCTGCAGCAGAAATAACTTAAATTACATTACAAATTTTATATCACTTCTACATAAATGTTAATTTTTTTATCATTCATGGTCTATTAAACAGTGCCAATTTCCATTTACTAAGTTCCTTATTTGCTCTGTGTTTTTACCTTTACATGTTGCTAAAGTTTATGGCCCTATTCTAAAGTGCTGCAATGGACCCCTCTTTATGTGCAATCCTAGGTATAGTACCTATTTTCCCATAATCTGCTCTTAATTTATACTGTGAAACACGCAGAATTAATACACCATTGGATTTAAGAGATTCATCTCTTCCTTTCTGCCCCAAACTCTAAAGAACGCTGTATGTTTACCATTGGAAATATAGCCAGCTAGTGTATGTATCAGCTAACAAACACCTTTTATTAATTTTAGTAATAAAAGAACTTGCCCTCTTTTATGACTATGTCTTTCTGAGCCAAGCCCTTAACTATGCAATCATTTAGATCTCTGTACACTACACTTCCAGCTGTAGTGGCTGGTGCTCCTTTTGTCAAGCTAGTTACAAAAGCAAAAATGTTAACAAAAGAACTGTAAGAAAAATAGAAATATGAGTACATTTTCATCCCGTGGAACAGTTTTTGTTATAAATACCTAAGATTATTGTGTCATGAGCAAAGAACACTTTCTCAAATGACATTCTTTTGTTAACTTAGGTGGTTACACTTCCTATTCCTCTTTGTTGCTTACTTCACATTTAGCAGTGGTGGTGAACTTTTTTGGCACTCCGTGCCCCCCGAAGTGCCGGCACTGATGAGTTACATCATCACACCTGTGCGCATGCTTCAGGAGAGGAAAATTCCTCTGTGTGTGAGTGCTCCTTCAGTACAGGTGATGGATCCAGCCTGAAAACTGTTGGATTGGGTCTGTCTGTACTGAAGGCAGATTTGGTGACGGCTCGCGTGCCAACAGAGAGGGCTCTGTGTGCCCTCTTTGGCACGTGTGCCATAGTTTTGCCAACCCTGTTCTATAGTGTTGGTATAGTGTTGGTACCTGAAGGTGGTACAGAAGGAGCAGCACACATCTATAAGGAATAGTTACTCTACCTTCAGGCAACTTCTATTTGTAAACAATTTTAGATGCTGGAAATCCCCAAGCACCTAATGAATATTCTAACCTTGAGGATAACTTTCCTATTGACAGTAAGCAGATCCAGAATGCACTGCATGTCTTTTAATGTCATATTTTTAGCAAGCATCATCTGTTTGACACTGTTATTGTGTATCAGTATTTCACTAATACATAATGTCTTTCAGTAAGTATTTATAAAATTAGCAGTATTAATATCATCTAAGTGTGGCATCCCCGAACACAATGTTTGTAGTAATAAACAATCTAAAAAAAAAACAACTGTTTATGCTGATTCTCTCTGTTTATCAGTACATCTTGTTCAGAAAAGCTTCAGCTTTGTAGCAATAGCCTTTATCTCTGTGCCAGCCCTAAGCTTCAATATGTTGGTTACTGACGTAGTTAGCTCCAGGAAAGCACCCACCCTCCCTAGATTATTTATCATTGTAGTACTGAGCTTTTGCTTGAATTGCAGTTGTTTTATCTGTGCCACTCAACATTATATCAGCACTTGTCAGAGCTGCAAACAGCACAGTTCTAGATAGCGAATCCATGATCACTGCCTGGGCGTTATCCAGAATCAAGTGAAGCCGACACACAAATCAAAAGGGAGAACTTTTAGAGAGTTTAAAGGACCAGTAAAACCTCAAAAATAAAACTTCCCATTTGGAATGGCATGGTAGTTAATTAAATGCATATTTTATACTATATATATATATATATATATATATATATATATATATATATTATTCATGTTATATCAATATTGCTTTGTGTCTGTTTTTATCTTTATTGATAGTAGTCAAACAGACTTTACCCATCACTTTCTATAGTGCTGTAGATAATACATATTCAGAAAGTGTGCTTTGAAAGCTTAATTTTTAAATCTAAATATCATATTTATAGACATAATTTAGAATTTTTGAAAGGTTGAATATATAGTAACTATAAAGTCATTTGAGGTGTTTTCATTTTTTCGTGTTACTGTCAGTGTAGAATTTTTACTGTGACAAAATATATAATGTGAGGAAATGGAAATGGCTGTATTCCATTTCCTTAAATTATTATGTATTTAGAGTGTTTGGCCATATTTATATACCTAATAATGTACTGTATGTTTGCTGAGGAATGTGGTAATAGCTCCATCTAGTGGAGCTATGTATTAAATATTAGAATGTAATGTTATACCTTTTGTTATAGCTGGGAGGAGTATTCCCCAAGCCTATAAATGTTAGTGTTCTGGAAATAGGAGGGTCTTTGGTCCTGAGTGGAGGATCCTTACAACCAGCTGAGGGCAGCTAGGCCACATACGCCAGACCACTCCAAGTGGTGGTTTACCAGAAAAGGGAATTTTACCTATTAGGATTTTATGCAAGCAGTCCACAAAAGGAGAAAGGGCCTTAGGGGTTAAATAAACATTATAACATATAAGTCTGCCTCATGTGGGGTAAATCAAATCCCCTCATGGTGCTATGTTTGCTGTAAGTAAATGTAGGGAACTTATGTGGCTATTTGCTGCTGTTCCCTACCAGCTATTTTCTCTCTTGTGGGAGCTCATCAGGAAACTCCTGATTCCTATTTTCTCCAGTTTGGGATGTCACTGACTTCAGAGACATGATAGCCCCAGAGAGCTGCCTGCTGCATCTCCCGTGTTCCCATGTGTTGCCCTTTAAAGGTATATCACATGGGAACTATATTTAAAGAGTTTATCACTGCCTTTTGGGAGATAGCCTCATTCTCTGTGCAAGCAGTTTATGAGGTCAGTACGCCCATAGCTGAGTTTAAAGGTGTAGTGCCCTGCTTGAAGCAATTGCTGGTGGTATTTCAAGCAAGTCAATGGGAGGCCTATAAGCCTAGGTAAAATTCATGTAAGTATAAGAAAGGAGAAATCATTGGACATGGTAAAATAATAGAAAGATGGACTGATCATTTTAATAAGATTTTAAACAGAGATTGGGATAATGAGGGAGAAGTTGAAGCAGGTATAAACATACTCAGAAATAATGGGTAAATACCTGAAATAAAGATATAGTGAGGTTCATAAAAGCTGGAAGAATAAGGTGAGTGGGCCATTTGGAGAGAATGGAAGAGGATTTATTGCATAACATTGTGCTATTCACTCTTTCATTACACCTGATGAAGTTAAATACCATTGAAATCTTTGTATACACCCTGCAGTAATCAAAATAACATGGATTATTTACCCTATTAATGGCAGCTGAGCTGTTCTTTACATCTTTTTTACAGTGCACACATTCAGGGGGTTATTCTCTAAAGGCCAAATTTGACTGTCAAATTCTCAAACGGATTCCCATAGCAAATCCACAAATTCTCCCATTGGAAAGTCGTGACTGTGACAATATTTTAAACTTGCACCTGCGACAATATTTCCACAGTAAAAAAAAAAAAAAAAAAGCTGCCTAACTGCTATTGGTTAAGCAGTGTGCTGACCTTTTGGCCTCAAAAATTAAGTTTGTTTACATTTGGAATGCAGGAGATTACAGAGGGAAAGCTGACTTGTGCACATGTGCTAAGTAGTAAGTAGGACATAAATGTCTGGGGGAAGGTACCTTTTCATGGAACACTGGCCGGTACACATCACACACACATTTCCTGGTGTGGCAGTTTTGAAAAGCTGCTTAATCAATCATCCTGCTTCAGATGAAACAACTACTGGGGGAAACGCTTCTCACTAAGGTATAGTTCTACATATGTAAAGATGCCATCTGACTATAGTTACCCTTTAATAACTACCCTCTCCTACCATTAAGCAAGTTACTAACCCACTTACACACATTTTCCCCCAGTCCAAGCATCCAAATTTTATTTACTGCATTTTTCAGCATATAAGCAGACCTTTTAACTCATCATCAATCATATCAAAATTCAGGGGGTCATCTTATACGCTTAGTGTACCCCTTTTCCCTGTCTCTAACTACCTCCTCTGTTGCCCAGCTGTCTGTACTGTAGAGCTGAGCGATACAGCGTTCCTCCCCCAGCAATAATGTAACTTACTGTGAGCGACATGAATCTTAATCATTGCTGGGGAGAGGAAACACTGTAGCACTAAGCTCTACAGCACAGACAGCTGGACAACAGAGGAGGTAGGTAGGGAGAGAGAAAAGGAGGGGTGCAAGCACTAAGATAGTGCTCCCCTCTTTCAGAAGGTAGGGAGGAAGGAGGGGGTGGCACAGTGTTCGAGGGGGTAGTTGGACCATCACAGTGTGTGAAGGGGATTTTGGGGCAGCACAGTGTGGGAAGGGGCTTGTGGGGTAAGCATAGTGTGGGTGAGAGCTGCACAGTGTGGGAAGGG
>WMED01018367.1:0-12728 GCA_019650415.1 Pipa parva | reverse complement strand
ACCTTGGGCTGGGGTGGCAATGGGGGATCTGGAGGTATCAGTGGTGAGTCAGGGGGGGCTTCACTTACCCCATCTGGAAGGCATCCGGCTCCAAACTTCTGCCTGCTTCTCCTCCTGCAGGCTGTCTAATTGAAAGCCGGAAGCACTGATTAGATGTTTTCCCGGCTTTCTATTGGCTCATGTGACCGATTGGTCACATGAGCTACAGCTGCCAGCATGGGCTTAGGACAGTCGGACTACCGGGCATTTGCCCGGTATGCCCGATTACCAGTCCAGCCCTATTTACAGATAGCAGGGAACTGGTGTTTATCCGGCTTTATTTATTAGTAACTAGCCGCTAGTTACTAATAAATAAATTCGGATAAACACCGGTTCCATGCTATCTGTAAATAGAAGAAAATATAGCACTGAGTCTGCGGGCCGCACACAATAGCTCGGCGGGCTGCGTGTTTGAGACCCCTGGTTTAGAAGCTTCCTTTGCTGTGTATTCTAGTGAGGCAGTCAGCTCACAGGTGTTCCTAATCAGCAGAGCAGAAATGTAACTTTTGTATTCGGCCCTGCAACAAGAACTTATAAATATGAGCTTCCAACTGAGATTTCCTGTCTTTGCTAGGGGTGTAGCAGGAGCAGCACCTTGTCTCCACTGGATCTTGTGGCAGACATTCAGGAACCCAATTTAGTAGGATCCTGTTATGTATGTTAGCTCACCTTAGTGTGGTGAGAGGTAGTGCAGGCCTATTTATCTGGGTAGCAATAGACCCCACCAGGAGCTTAGTTGGATGGGGGCCCAGTGTTCTCCCTGACAATTGGGAAACACAGAGAGAGATTCATAGGACAGGTTTAGGGATAAGGGAAAGCCTTGCTGAAGAAGACTCCCTTTAAGGGGGGAATTCAGCAAGCTCTGAAATGAGGCGCGTAGTGTTCGCCTCACTTCGGAACAACTGAAATGCGCATGCTGATGTCCTGCATGCGGACATCAGCATGCGCATTAAAGGGATTCCCCTCCCGGCGAGAGCACTCGAGTCTCCTCGCCGGGAGGGGAATCCCTTGCTGAATTCCCCCCCTAAGTATCCTGACTCTGGAGGAAATCGACCTAGTCATATCTGCTGATGAAATCCTTGCTCACAAGCTTCTGGGTGGTAACTATGATACCCCATGGATGCTAATGTTGTGTACTGAATATGTTCTCTCTCATTATATAATATACTATGATGACTGAATATCTATGGTGCTGCATTTTATGTGTGATGTTAATAAATAGTTTTGTTTGTTCATAAAAGAACTACTGGCACCCTCATTTTAACTACTGGCACCCTCATTTTTGGTATATAAGCAAACTAGTCTGTTCTCTGCTCCTAATGTAAGCGGGGCTCACCCCCTGGAGATAGTCTCATAGCAAGTGTATGGAATGTACTAAGGTGCGGTTAGTAATTACCGGCACCTAAGGGGTTACATAAATGTAAACAAACTTAATTGATGAGGCCAAAAGGTCAGCACACTGCTTAACCAATAGCAGTCAGGCAGCTTTTTCTTCTTGTGTTGAATAACTTGCAAAAGAGAAAGGGGGGACGGGAAAGAAAAATATGTCAGCTCTCTTTAGAACTAAACAGTGAAACAAACAAGTATTATTTATTCCCTAAATGTTTTTTTTAAATATTTGTGTGAGCAATTGGCTTAGTATAAAGGAGTTTTATACAGTATGTATGTGTGCAGTTATATCAGCACTATAGTGCCCCTTTAAGCAATTAACCTAAGTTGATTGCAGTGCAAACTACTACTAATTATATAGTTATAATTATTCTTCACTTTACTTTACAATAGTTGTCTTTAAATATTGTAATCATATTTAAAACATCAAACCATATTCAGTATTTTTTTTACAGTTTTTTTATTGTTTTAATATTGAATATTAACAGTACAAATTTTTTAAAGTAAACATGTTAAATTTCCAAGAAATACAGTGAAAAGTGATTTATACATTATTTTCTAATGAAACATGAGTAAAGGAAAACAATATGCTTTGTTGCTTTTGTTGTGTATTTTACTAATGAATATTTGTACCAAGTTTTGAATTCTGTTATTGTTTCTTCCTATATTATAATAAGAAAAATTATTCTCTCTCTCTACTGTCTAAGTAAGTCATCCATGGTAGCCAAATTATTTCTCCTGAGTATGCTCTGTCTGAGAAATAGTCTGTTACTGATTCCATAGTTCTAATCCAGTTAACTTTGCGGATAAGTTTGTGTATGCTGGGTAATTCATTTTTTTTCCAAGCTACTGCTAATAGGGTACGTGCTGCCGTAAGAATGTGGGATGCTAATGTTCTGTCAATTTTATTCACCAGAGCACTAATTGGCATACCTAATAAGAATGTTTGGGGGGGTTTCTCTAGAGCGCTAATTGGCATACCTAATAAGAATGTTTGGGGGGGTTTCTGTTATTGAGATCTGAGAAATTTCTGAAAGCATTTGTGCTACCATGTTCCAAAATTGTTGCACTATCTTACAGGTCCACCATACTGTATATGCATAAAGCTACCAGTTTCTGTGCAGCCTCGAAAGCACGCTGAAAGTGAGTCATTTTTCAGTATTTTTGCTATGCGTGCTGGTGTGCAATACCATCTGTATACAATCTTATAGGCCCTTTCGTTGGTGGCTGCGCATATAGAGGATTTGGGTGCTGCTAACCATATTTTTCGCCACATTCATTCATTTATAGTTAAATCATTCTGCCATTCTGTCATATATGGTTGAAAGAATTGTGTTGTGTCCTTTGCAAACTTAAGGTATAGGATCCCTATTAAATGTATTATGTTGGTAGGTTCCATGCACATTTTTTCAAAGTAGGTAGATACCTGATCATGTTCATCCTGTTTGCATGACATTAGGTAATGTTGTATTTGTAAGTACTGAACGAATTCTGTGTTTTCTAATTGATTATTTTCTTCTCAGCTCTATGAATTGTTTGTATCTTATTAGATGAATAAAACTGTTTTTGATTCCAGATATCTTTTTGTATCTATGTATATGCTTTGGTGTTGCATCCTGGGGGGAAGCTCTTGTTTTTGAAGATGGTAAGATATTGTGAGTGTGCTGTGTGTAGGTTTAATTTTTATGCTCATGTGTCCCAAATCTTGAGAGTGTGATTTGTTGTAGGGAATACATTCATAGGGGGTATCTATTCAGTCTTTGGCTGGGATCCAGAAAAGCTGTGCTATCTTAAGTGGGCTACATGGAGAGTTTTTTATCTCGATCCAAGGCATGGTTGGCTTATTATGTATTCTCATTACCACATCACTCACCAGCGCCTTCCAGCGAAGTACCAGCACTGGTGAGTGATGTCATCGCCCCTGCTTCAGGGAAGGAGCGCTCCCCGGCGAACAAGCGTGCCTTCAGTGTAGGCCAAGGATCTGACCTGAAAACTGTCAGGTTGGGTTTTGGCCTGCACTGAAGTCAGCCGTGGCGATGGCGTGCCCTCTCTGGAAAGTGTGCCATAGGTTCACCATCGCTAATATAGTGGAAAAGATAAAGCCCATAAACAATGTACATTGTGTGAGGTGTGATGTCATTTCTTTACATATAGTAGAAGAGTACATTTTCCAAATGAATAAAATATGTATAACAAATTAACAAATACATCTTTATTGTATAATAAGATACTGTTGCTTAAGAGTTTCTTATGAATCCAATGTACAGTACATGTCAAACATTCAGAACATTCACAATTTAGCTCCTAGCATTACGTTTAATTTTTATTCTTACATATAGTTTTATATGTTCCAATGATATATTCACAGCAGGAGATCCATGCAGGCGCACACTACAGTTACCTCAAAAAACAAGTAATATATTAGTATTAATCCAATATACCATGATACATGGTATATGTACCTTAAATAAAACATTTTTAACTAAGATTTTTATTTAACCCATTTGGTGTTACTGTGCTCATTTTAAAAATCCACTAGGATTCTATTTGCAAAACTATTTTTTTCCTGTCACCATCTCTTTCTGGAATATTAATCTTTTCTAATTGTAGTCCCATTAGGGATTCACTATCAAGTGATGCTACTTGCGTGTTCTGTTATACAGAAAAACATTCTTTTCCAGATTTTGTGCTGCTGCACTATATTCTTTTTTGAAGGAGATCCATTTAATCCTTATGAACTGCCCCTTAGGGTATACTTCTGATCCACCTTGGGTCATGAAAAACTTTTACATGCAAAATATTATTCCTCTCCAGTGGTTTTCAAATAATCATGCTCAATTTCTTCCTTGATGAAAGTAAAATTCATATAGAACCAGCCTTAGGGTGGGGGTAACCCCGTGTAAAGCCTGATTAGGAAGACCCATTCTTGTGGTGGCAACCATTTCTAGTGGAGTGACTAAGGCCAGCAGCAGCATCTTTAAAGGAGAACTAAAGTAAAAACATAAAACAGGACTGTTAAAATACTTACCTTATACAGAACTGATTGATTACAGTCACAGCATGAGCTGTGCTGTAATTAGCCGGCAGCAGATGCTTCCTTCACAGCACTGGCTGACTGGCAGCCAGCTCCGCAGTTCCTCCCACCTTGTTTCACCCGGGTGAAACATGGCTTAAACATCATCATGTTCATTGTGGGAGCCAATGAGAACGCTCCCCACAATGAGCGTGATGATGTAGAAGCCGGTGAATCAGGAAAAAGGAGCTGTGCGCTGGCTTTTCAGTCAGCCAGCGCTGTGAAGGAGGCAATGAGGGAAGCATCGAGTGCCGGCTAATTACAGCACAGCTCATGCTGTGACTGTAATCAACCAGCTCTGTATAAGGTAAGTATTTTAACAGTCCTTTTTTATTTTGCTTTAGATCTCCTTTACCTTCTCAAGCTTTTGCTGTGCCAGGTGCTGGTGCCACATGTGAGGCTTTTACAGCCCACTACTAAAGCTGTCCCCGGTGCCCCCTTGTAAACTTTATCCTGTGCAACCATACAGGTCACACACCCCAAAGGTCAGCTCTGCATCCAGAAAATTAATTTTGAAATCTGAGTTGTCATTAATAAAGTTGATAATGGGATGTTTTTATTTGCCTCCACTACCACTGGTTCAAACACCTCTGCTCTTCCACAAATCTTTAATAAAAATAATGTTCATTGGATGGTGTTTCAATAGAAGAATTGTTTTTTTAGTTTATAAACAAATACATTTGGATATTTATGTGCTATTGCTGCTCCCATTGATGTACTTTGCACTTGCCAATAGTAAGTGTCATTAAATCTAATATCATTTTTTTTTAGAGCAATTTCAAGGCAATCCATATGATAGTATATTTGATTATGCGGCAAGGTAGTTTCAAGTAAGGTCTCCTCAATTTCCAGTATCTCATAATTTTGTGTTATTGATGTGGACAAACTTTGGATGTCAATACTGCAAAGTAACATTTCACTAAATATATCATTTTTTTTAGCTGTTCGAGTAAATTCTACAAGTCAAAATTGCTTGTATAAATTTCTACAAAAAACATAATACACATATTAATCCAGAGGTTCTAGCCCTGAGCAATTCCCACAGACAGTAGGATGCCCTATGGATTATTGGAAGCATGCATAAAATGGGGTCCTTGAATATTCAGTCAGCAGAAAATTGTACTTATCTTTAGTGATTATACCAAACATTAGATCAATTCATTTCCTAATACCCCAGGCTGGATCTCTATCAGTGCATATTGTCCTGGAGTATTTAATTGCCTCATTTGTCCATTACAATAATTGCCCCTCCTTTATTTGTATTACACTATATTGGCTCAATAGCTTCTCTTTAGCAGTAGTGTGATTGACATTGGGTTTATTGTTTATATTTGATTTTATCTACAAACGTATTTAATGGATGAAAAGTTTCCAATGCCTCATTATTTACATTGGGGTGCGAACTTTTTATGCTTGTTCCCAGAGTTTAATATAGTACTTGTTTTGGTATGAGACACATTTTTACTTTGATATTTCCAATAAATTTAGAAAAATTAACTTCCCATTTAAAAGTGACTGGTTTATAAGGTACAACACACAACCCCTTATTTAAAACTTTTTGTTCAGGTACAGGAATGGTGTGGGAGGACATCTTAATAATGCTATTTACCTCATCCAATTCCTTGGTATTGCACTGTTTTTGGGGGGTTTTGGCTGTATTACAAAACAAGGTGCTATAGATTATTTTATGGGTGAGCGCTGATCAGCGCAGCTTGGATCCTCACTGCTGTTACAAAGTTGGGTGGATGAGGTATTCATGTTTGTAGCTTAGCTATTTTCCTCCTATGGTGCCACTTGTCTGGCAGATCAGGTTTCTCTTTCTTTTTCTGTTGCCTCCTACAAGTACAGGGTGCGTTGCTGTCACTTATGGTTTGGTGTGTAACCTTGGAAGTATGCTATGGCCACTGATGCTTTTCTCCTTCTTGTTCATCAAGATCCAGACTAGACTTGCCTAGTGAATAGACTGGTTTATTGAGCCCTCTTAATGTTTGGATCATCAGGTTAGATTTACCAACCTCTACTTTTTATAAGAAACGAATATGATTTATACCAAAGGACGTAAAGTTCTACACAGTCACACAAACTACATATTCTTGTTCTTTATGCAGACATATTGTTCCTTCTCCATCTTTCATAGAGCAGAGAAAGGCATATAAATATCAATAAAAAGTCAAGCTTTTCTATTTCAGCTGGGCTTTCAGTAAGTTCCTGCAGAGCAACTAATTGGTGTCTAGCCTGCACAGTCTATCACAAGCTGGGATCATGTCCACAGCTGAAACTCATACATAATATATTAGCATATCTGGCTTTGTTGGCATAAAGTTTAAATTGAGCCCAGTTAATATTTTAAGAATGAGCTAAATAACTCTTCCCCAAATATAACTTACCTCAATCAATTAAAATCAGCTTCATCTTTAACCTAGCAACACTCTTTTATGATCACTGTAACTGTGAATGACATTTCAGATAATCTTGGTACTATTCAAGGTCATATACTCCACAACTGAAATTTATTATTTAATGTAATAAAATTTATAAACCTTTAACATTTATTAAACATATAGGGGGTTATTCACTAAGGTGTGAATTCGACTGTCGAATTCTCAAACAGCGGATTCCCATAGTAAATCTGCAACAATTTCCCTATTGTAAAGTTGCGACAATTTTTTAAAGTTAAGATAGCGACAATTTCCCCATAATAAAGTTGTGACTGCGACAATATTCTCATTATAAAGATGCGACTGTGACAGTAGCAGCCCTTTGTGACTGTCTTTACCTGGTGAATTCGCACCTACAGGTATACGCAACAATTCGAACTTTAGTGAATAATACCCACATGTCAGTCTTAAATATAACAATAATACTCCATAAAATAGGAAGATTGCCAGAAGATACATATAGGCAATATATAGTCCCATTCATTAAGGACTACCATATAACTATTAGTACACTGCTTGCAAATCACACAAAAAGGAAGTAGTCCCCAATGATAAGTTTCCAGCACATCTGCCTGGTGCCTATTCCTTGTTTTGTGTTTTGCAGGCAATGCATATATTATTACTGTAAAATCTTTTCTACAGTAGATCTAACTAAAGTGACACTCTGTTGTATTCAGGAGTAGCAGTAAATGCTAGTATTTCTACTGTCTAATTTGATTGCTACAATTGTTAGTATGCTTGTAGCATTAGAAAAAATGTAACTCTTTATGTAGGGAAGATAATCATTAGCATCAGACCTTTTGTTACTTTGTTTTTCTTTGAATTAACAGTAGTATGGCAAACCATAATGCATAACTATCTTTTGTCTTCCAGATTATACTGTTGTAAAGGTGCTCTACACATTTATAGTAACATAGTTTATAAGGCTGATAAAATACACAAGTCCCTCCAGTCCAGCCTATTTTCCTGCAATTTTGATCCAGAGGAAGGCAATAAATCCATTATCCTCATAATAAGGAAAAATTCCTTAATGACTCCAAATATGGCAATCTGATTAATTCCCTGTATCAGTATCCCACTTTCATTTAACTAGTACCCATAACTTATAATATTTTTACACTGAAGGAAAGGATCCATATCCCTTTTGAACTTTTTAATTGAATAAACCATGACAACTTCATCAGGCAGAGAGTTCCATAACCTCATTGCTCTTACAGTAAAGAATGCCCTTCTATGTTGGTGTATAAACTTTTCTCTTTATGCAGAGTATGCCTCCTTGTTATATTTAAAGTTCTTGGCATGAATAGATTGCAGGAGATACACTAGACTAAACAATCCCAGTTTTGATAATCTTTCTTGGTACTCTAGTTTGCTCATTCCTTTTATTACTTTAGTAGCCCATCTTTGAACCTGTTCAAGCTCAACTACATCTTTCTTGTACATTGGTAACCAGAACTGCAAAGTATTCCATGTGTGGTCTGACAAGTGATTTGTAAAGCAGTATGTTCTCATCATGTGCATCTTTACACCTTTTGATGCATCCCATGATCCTATATGCTTTGGCAGCTGCTGGACAGTAGTTGGTACAGTTAGATTTATTGTCAACTAAAATTCCCAAAGCCATTTTCGTGTCTGTTTTGCCCAGTGTTTTCCCATTTAGAAAATAATCTTAACTTGTATTTTCCCTTCCCATATGCTGTCAGGAAATTAACATACCCTCCTGTTTGCGGCGTTTTGTCACAGTTCTCCTTCTCCTCCACTACTGGGACTGTCTAATTTATTCTGACAGACCTTCTGGTTCCCTACATATGCATAAACTTACATTTTTTTAGTGTTAAACATCATTTGCCATTATTTCTGCCAATCCTGCAATGTATCTAGATCCATCTTTAATAAAATACTATCCTTCTTTGCATAAACTACTTTCCACAGTCATTTGCAAAAATTTTAATTTTACTATGTAATCCCTCAACAAGGTCATTTATAAATATACTTCAGTGAAGAGGGCCCAAAACTGACTCCTGGGGTACCTCACTACTAACGGTAAGCCAATGTGAGTATTTACCATTAATAACAACCCACTGTTTTCTATCACTGAGCCAGTTACTATTCCACTTACACACATTTTCCCCCAGTGCAAGCATTCTCATTTTATGTACCAGCCTTTTACGTGGCACAGTATCATATGCTTTGGAAAAATCAAGTTATATGACATTTAGTGACCCCCATCCCCCTGGTCCAGTCTATAACTTACCTCCTCATAAAAGCTAATAAGATTTATTTGGCAGGATCAGTCCCTCACAAACCCATGCAGATATGGAGTTATACATTTTTTTCATGTTAAGATACTCTAAGATAGCATCTCTTAGAAAGCCTTCAAACATTATACACGCAATAGAAGTTAGACTTACAGGTCTATAGTTTTCAGGCTCACATTTTGACCCATTTTTGAATATAGGGACCACATTTGCAACATGCCAGTCCTTTGGAACAGTTCCTGGCATTACTCCTGGCAAGTCCCTAAATATTAAAAATAATGGAAAGAGCACTCCAGACAAAGTGATCTACAGTGTGTAGACAAGTTCCTGCTATAAACACTGCACAACCACTGAAATGTAAAAATAATATTTACATATTTATACCGTGTTATCCAAGAAACTATAATGATCATATTTCCACCCTCAAACCCCATAAAGTAATAATAACTTTGCCCTTAGGTCAGGACACCTAACCCCCATACTGGAGGGTAAGGGAGCAGAATGCAGGAACAAAGGAACTAGAACCAGAGCACAGAAGAGCAGAAACTTAAGAACTGTAATACACAGGAACTGGGGAGCAGCAACAGCTAAACTATTAACATAAACTGTAACACACCGGCACTGGAGATCTGGAATAGCAAATGTGCACAGGAACCAAAGATAGCAGGAGCAGCAGAACTTTAACTAAGAAGCACTTAAAAAGCTGTAAAAAAGGAATTAAAAAACATAAATACTGGAGGGCAGGAACAATGCAACCATAATTCAGAACAGGAATGGTGAGACTAATTCATATAAACATGGGATCCCTTATGCAATTGCATATAGATCAGACGTTCCAATGAGTAATTCACTATATCCTTACTTGTTTTAGTAGCAGTGGAAGACACCACAGTGATTTCTTGCATTTCCTTAGTATCAGTGGTTAGCTACACCTTCCTCACAATGGAAGTAATTAGATTTTTTTTTAGTAGGGAAATGAGCAGAACTGATATGATCTTGGAGGTACTGTATTAAGGGACTTAGGGACAAAGTTTTCCCACTTCCAGTAACACAAACCCTGTAACTATATGGCACATAAAGCAACTGCATAGGTTCCACATCCAGTGTCAGACTAAAGTGCTGCCCACCAGGAAACAAGAGATGAAGGCCCACCTCAAATTGCATCATTGGAAATGAAGGCGTTAACCCAAGCAATTTCAGAAACATGGTAGCACCCAAGCATATAATTTTAAGTGAGACAAAAGAACAAATGATAACTGACTGGTTCTTTTTTTTGCCATTAATACCCTGTTGTGGGTCACATGGCATCATGGGAATTGTAATCTTTCTAAACAAACTACAGCAATGCTACAGCCTTAAAAAATATAAAAATAACAGAGTGACACAAGCAAGAGCTGAAACTAGAAAATAAATGAGAATTGTAGTTTTAGAAACAATGCTTGTTGAGTGGGAAAATGGGTTTCAAGGTATAAATGTTTTTATATCGTTTTCCAAAATATCAGGGTGTTTTATAAAGGATAATATACCCCTTTTTATAGGATATTTAAGGATATTAAAGGTCATGGGAAGTTCCATGGCCTATGGCCTCATGCTTTTGTCCTGTCTTAAAACTTGTCACTGACTATTAATACCCTTATAAACTACAAAACGGAGTACATTATCTTCCATATTATGAATGTTTAAAAATGTAGTGTTATAAGAAATCTTGTCATTTTAATTCATAATAGATTTTGCTTAGCGATGGATGGTTCTGGAAACAGCTTGATCTTCTGCATATTTATTTGTTACCTAGAAACATTTATTCACTAGCTTTTTCTAACATCCTGTGCCTGAGATGTCATTAAAACTTTAAAACTATTCCTCATTGTGAATGGTCATTGTTTCTAGTGGGTATCAACTATAGCAGCTTCTTCGGCTGTCAATTGTCTCTTTCTGCAAATGAACAGGCAGTGATGACTGCATGAATTCTAACCTACAAAAATGAAAAATAAAAAAGGGCTTTTTAAGAACATTACATTTGGCAGGCAGAAACAGTAGAGCACTGGCAATAAAGGAGTCTTCCAGTAATAAAATACATGAATAATGTTGTTATGAATCATAATAAATTGTAGGAAGTAAAATGCAGCTGGTGCCATCATGTCTGCGCCCATAATCATTAAACAGAGTGCTCCTGAAAGCAAGGAAAGGTTACTGAAGCAAAATGAGAATGTATATATAATTCAGTATAATGATTTACATATAGTTTGAACTCCACTGCTTGTGTTTCATTATGTTTTAGGTTTGGTCGTGTTGAACTTTTGGAGTATGTAATTGAAAATGAGATTAGTATTATAAAATGCAGTAACACTGACAGCATTATATTGTGCAGAAATCATAACTAAAGACTGCAAATGTGACACATCTTTATGTCTTTCTCATAAGCAATGTGGCGTGCTGCTGTTGGAAAATGAGATCTGTTTTATAGATCTAGTTATTCAATTTAGTAGACAAATCCCTGTTTTAGATTCCTATACCGATTAATGAAAACCAAAGTTAATGTTTCACATAGCTAAAAGATGGGGTCTAGCTAATTTTATTTATAGCCAGGAACTTGAACTACGCAAGATACATTAATAATACTACAATAGATACTGTACAAAAAAAGTACAATAATAAAAATATCAAAAGAATAGTATGTATTCACATGTGTTTCTGCCTTAACAAAAGGATCCAACAGTATATAAACATTAATTATCAACAATTAATTGATATCCCTATAAAGATTACTGGTCAGTAAAACAATGTCAAGAAGGCACAGTGGTACCAAGCTGCAATTGAGGGGAGAGCCCCACTAGACTTGTTTTGCCCTAAAGCAGCGGGTCTTTTCTCCAGGTGGTGGAGTGTACTGGAACTCAACTATATATACCCTACCTAATGTGTTTAACAATCGCACAAAAATATGGTATATCAATGAAAATTAACTCTTCTTTCACTGGTATGGTTTAGCTCAGGGGTAGCGAACCTATGGCACGTGTGCCAGATAGGGAATGCAGAGTCCTCTCTGTAGGCACACATGCCATTGCCACCACTGGTATTCCTGAATTCCTCAGCAAGTGGGAAGTCTTTCAGTGTAGGCCATGGACACGACCTGACAGTTTTCAAGTTGGATCCACAGCCTACACTGAAAGACTGCTCACTCGCTGGGGAGCGCTTCCCCCTGTTGCAGGCATGATGATGTCACTCATCAGCGCCTGCACTTCGAGGTAAGGAGCTGGTGAGTGATGTCACTTTTTTGGCACTCAGTGCTGAAAAGGTTTGCCATCAGTGGTTTAGCTAAAGCAAAGGAAAGCAATAGTAAGTGGAGACAGTACCACCTAGGTTTATTCAATGGAAACACATATACCCATATCACTATTACTGTATATCAGAAAGAACATTCTGCATCTGAAAAAAGCATAAAGATACAAAAATACAAATTTACAAGTAATCTGAAACAAAAATATCCATTGTAGTAATTGAAATAAGAATAAAAATAAATCAAATTCTAACTAA
>WMED01018365.1:0-10998 GCA_019650415.1 Pipa parva | reverse complement strand
ATGAAACAAGACATTTAGCTTAAAAAAAAAAAAATGGCTTTGTGAAGCACCTCAATATGTCTTCCCTATAATACCTTAAAATACAGGGGGATTGAGTGGATTTTGTTAAGGGAGAACTAAAGCTTGTTACTAGGGGTGATACTTACCAATAGGGGTTTTTGGCTACAGGGCTGCCTCCTGCTCTCTATAACAAGCCAATCTCTTCTGCTCTGCACTGCTGCAATCCTCTTTACCTCCTATTGGATTTTGTCAGAGCAAGCGCAGAAGCAGTTTTACATAAGAATTACAGAATTCTGTTTCTGCACTTGCTAAATTCACCAGAGACTCTTTACAGGCAGTTTTTGGTACAGACAGTTATTTTGTCCATTGCACATTGAGTAATAGGCTGCGTACAACCTAATATCAGCTGACAAAACATCCTATAGGCGTACAAATTAAGCCATGTTATTTTACTGTATTACTTGGAAGCTTTATTTATCAAAGTGCCAATTTGACTGTTGAAGGGTATTCATGTCACTTTGGGTCTCTATGCGCCGATGGTCAGGAATTCTTTACTCCTTATTCACTAAGCAGTGGATTTTCATAACAAAGAAGCTAATGTCATCAGATGCTGTTTCTTGCATAGCGTGGTGTAGTCAGCCGGACAGTAGAAGCCATATCCTCAACCAACTAATTTGCTAATACAACACACTTATGCCTTTAATATTTCTTACCACCTCTTATCTAATCTTTATTTCTAAATATTCCTGTTCGCCTTCTGTTAATGCCCCCACCACTAATCCCTTACATTATGCTTTACTGTAATTTCTCACTGTCGGTGACTGCTTGCTCACTTGTTAAAGATTGCTCTTCCTTTGCAACCGACATACTGTATGGAAACTGTGCCCAGGACACTTTTATTTTTTTATATAAAATACCTTTCTTTATCATAATAAAGGCTGTGCATGGCAAGGCCCTTATACAAATACAATCTGTAGAACATAGGATTGAACATTGTGCATTGGATCTAATGCCCATATTGTTCACGATACATAAATGTTAAAAAAAAAAAAGTGCTTGTAAAAGTTGTATATTTACCTCATAACTTTGGAAATTCCTGTGCATGCGCTAAAACTAGTAATGAGTTGTCAGTCTCTTTTCCCCACAGATGCCCACAGTCTGGATTCCGCACGTTATGGCATCATAGGAGCGGATCTTAGAAATCTTAAAGACATGGAAGAAAAACTGAAGAAGATGAGCATGGACCCACAGTAAGGTGTCTGCTTACATTAAACATACATTTCTCATCATATTTCTTTATTAGTAGTCCTTTAAAACAAAACTAGGAGTTATGTGTTTTTCACAACAGCACATAGACCAGATTGCGTTAACGGCAATCGTTTACTGGATGTTTGTTAATCAGTAACAACTGATCAAACGTCGAATTTCATTATTCCAGCTGCTTTATACTAGTGAATACTGTTGATTTGGTTGTTATTGGTTACTAGACCTCAGTAAAGTATTGCTCCTGGTAATGAATTCCACTGGTTGAGAGCTGCCATCTAGCGCTGCTCTAGAACCTACTGTTCATCTATGCTGGGAGGGAAAATCCTCTTGGTCCTAAGGGTTCTTCTAGACCAGGTGTCGGCATCCTATGGCTCTCGAGCCAGATGTGGCTCTTTTGATGGCTGCATCTGGCTCCTTGACATTAACAAGTGGTGCTCACATGCAAGCACTGCTTGTTAAAGTCTGCCAGCTAGTCGCTGTCTGGCAAGTTCTGTAGAGACAAAGCTCTCTCAGCGCTTCCAGTTTGCTAGCCAATCCAGAGCCACTGACATCACCAGCTTCCGGGTTGCTAGCCAATCCAGAGCCGCTGGCATCACATATAACGTCTGCGGCTCCTGATTCAAAAGGGCTGAGCAGAGCCCTTTTTATTATATGGCTCTCTCAACCCAAAATTTTGCCGACTCCTGTTCTAGATAGACATGTTATAAAATACATAATCCCCCTGCCCATAGTGCTCCACAAATATTATAGCACTCTATGATATCACTTCCTGTCAACATGAAAAGATTACTGTTCTGATGTGTTAGGCATATTTTGAGTAATACATGAGTTATTTGTTCACATATACAAAGTTTTTCTTCTCTGAGATCCCTCGAATACTAATCATCTTTAATTCTGGTGTAATAGTTTGCACTATGTTACTGGACTGGGATAATATTTTCTTTCTTGTCAGTATTGTATCCCCAAAGGCTTTATCTTTTTTTCCTGTATGAAGCTATTTGACTTAGTAGCATTTGAGTATATCTTAAACCTCTTAAAAGGCCAGTAACACCAAAAACATCAACATTCCCATTTGGATTGACAAGACAGTTATTCAGATGCCGCACTTGTAAAAAATATTATTTTGAAAGATGAATTCACGATTTTAATTGCTTTTCTGTCTGTTCATATATTTACTGATAGCAGCCATTTTATTAAACTGACCTCACACTGTCCCATTGTTTCTATGGTGCGTTAAATAAAGCATATACAGAAAGTGTGCCAAAAAGCCCCCCTTTTTTAAAAAAAAAAACTGAATATGTTACTTTGTACACACTATTTTGAATTGTAAATCTGTGGAATCACAAATTGAATATATAGCAAATATAAATGCATTTGAGACCTTTTCAATTTTTTAGTTACTATACTTTTAAATCAGCGATTGTAGACTAGACTAAGCACATTTCTGACATTTGTACTCCACAATGGAGCATAGTTATCAAGGGGACATGAATCCATTATCCACAACATTCACCTAAAACCACTCAAACAATGCATGCATCAGTGAATTTATTTTCTAGAGTCATTTTTTTAAAATCTTCATGGGCACACAGTATACTCCTATTCATAAAAGCCCCAATGTCTTTTGCCAAAATCAGTAAATCTACTGATAGACATGGCTGCTTTCTGAAAGAAACTAACCGGCACTTTTCCAGACAATGGATATGCTCCACGCTAATAAACCACATGCGTTTTTGTAACACACATGGGTCTAAATGGATGCTAGATTGGTGGCTTTATATAATGGAATAGATTTATTTATTTTATGAATTTGATCTTCTTTAGAACCTTGTGTGTACGGTATTAAAGTGGACCTGTCAGCTTGCAATCATGCATCTTATGTAAACTAAATCAATCGATTAGCTAAACAATAATGTCAAGTTAAGATTATAAAGTAATCAGTTCATAATGGTTTGCTCCATCCCTGAAAATGTACACACCTGGTTAGTCACTTGTGGATTGAGATAAACAGGGTGCTCTGGAGTGCGCTCCAAAAAATTTCCAACATATAAGAATTCCGGCACACCCGTAGTAAAAACAAAAAAGTTTATTCGATACAAAGTAAAACAGGATCCCCCTCAGGGGGAGCCTTGTCTCTGTTTTTAACCCTTGTTGGATTACTTCATGGATCCTGTTTTACTTTGTATCGAATAAACTTTTTTGTTTTTACTACGGGTGTGCCGGAATTCTTATAAGATTATAAAGTAAGTCTTACTGTAAGGTTCTCCCGATTTCTGGATCTGGAAGCTGCCATTTTCGATAGTACCTGCCACTCAAATGGTAGTTCCACGCCCTCAAATACTCGTGGCTCCTCTCTCCCTATGCCAAATCTCGCACATGTGCGTATTTAATATGAGAATATTGTCGCAGACGCAACTTTACTATGGGAATATTGTCGCAGTCACAATTTTACTATGGAAATATGGTAGTGGCTGCCACTTTAAAAATTGTCGCAGTCACAATTTTACAATTGGAAATTTGTCGCAGATTTGCTATGGGAATAAATGTAAATGTCAATTATATATATGACGCTTCCTCTTAGCCCAGCCCAACCTGACTCGAGAAAAAAAAAGTTGGGCTGACAGGGAGACAGTGAGAAAAGATATATAAGGGTAAAATACATCTATATTTTAAAAAAAATGTTTATTTCATTATTAGAACATAATTCAGTAATCGAGTTTTGAGGTGACAGGTGCACTTTAATGGAGGACAAAGATTCACTTTCTTTTTTCATAGCCCAACATTCTTTGCTTCCATTCAACTGACATAGCTGCTAATAAGGTCACTCACTGAGCTATCCAAATCCTTACCAGTGTTGTACATGTTCCTATCTTTCAGGTTGCCAACTCTTCTTGTGACAGAGTGTGTGCTGGTATATATGACCCCTGAGCAGTCAGCAAGTCTGTTAAAGTGGGCGTCTAGTACATTCCTCACAGCCATGTTTATTAACTATGAACAGGTAATCATGGAGTCACTAGTGAAACCTCTCTAATTGTTCGTCAGCCATTTCTTTCATTTACAGTAGCCTGCTGGCAATCTTATTGGTAGACAGCTTAAATGGTCTAGTGTGCTTAAGCAGATAACACCCAAGACTCTGCTCAAATAAAGGGAAGAAATCACCTTAATGAATACGACATGTGTTGTATAATATGTAAACTGGCTGGAGAATTACAAGGTAGTGCTATGTACTATGTCCTCAAAAATAAACTGTTCTTTATTGTGCCTGATGCAGAGTGTGTGTATGCTAGATATGTTTGTCTTCTGTTTAAATAAGGCAATAAAGCAGTGTCAGGGATTGTTTCTGTGTCCTTAGCTGATGTAATTCATATTTTGGACCCCTCCCTCAGTCTTGGCCATGCTCCCAGTGATACTGTGCTCACAACTATCTGGCCACACTCTATTTTTTATTATACCAGTGGTTGGACTGACCAAAAGGAACAGTTATCTCCAAGCCCTGTGTTGGGATTGTCATTGTATATGCAATCCTTATTACTTTTGTTAGACAAACACAAAAAAAATCATATGATTTCAGAATGGCTGGTGCATCCATCCATTTACTGCAGTGGTATAATGAAACACTTTTAATCTCTTTAGTATTCTAGTGAGCCTTTATCCTGATTTTAGGTTTCTCTGATATGTCTCCCCTAGTTCTGGTGTTAGTTTTTGCAGTGATCCATCCCCCTATTTTTCCCTTGTGTGCCATTGGTTAGTTATGCACTTGTTTGCTCTCTCTCACCTATTGCCTGTCTCTCCCTCTTCCTTTCTCTCCATCTTCTACCCTTTTTTTCTCATCGACTGTTTCAGCAGAATAATGTATAGTGCTGACCACATCCTTATTGCTAAGTCCTTAAGATTGTGTACTTTGGCACTGCATTACAATATACTGTACATTTCTATTATACCACTACTTGTCAAAATTATAAACGTTATTTTTTCCTCCGCATCTTAAAGTCAAACTCTTTAATAGGGCAAGGTTTCCAATAAAAGTATTTCTGAATTACGCAGGTGCCCTAAAAAGACATCTAGGAAAAAACACAATTATAAGATTGTATATGTAATTCTCTTTGGACTTTTCCAAGGAATGTACCCTTAATTCTGCAGTTAATCAAAGAAGGCTTTGTAGGCAGACATTTTAATAATGTCATTTTGCAAGTGACTGCAAAACACTGGCCTATACTGGTGTAGGTAAGGCACAGACAGCCTGCATAGTAGCTGGCTATGCATTGCTCTCTTACTGCACAGCCTGACCATTCAGCTCGCATGATCTTGTTTATACACAGCTTGACAAATGAATGAGCAGGTTGCATAGAGTGGAACTGTTAAACAGGGAGATTGCTAGACACCATTGCAGTTATTGAGTGGACAATTACCAATGGCCAAATCAATTGTATTCCAGTGGGTTTAAGTTTAACCTGTTAATATAAATTCCCTGCGCTCTCACTAATCACTCAGATTATCCCAATTTTTAACTTGCAAATTCCCTGACAGAGTTTTGGCATGATAATTGCTGATATGATGTGCCTTTGTGGACAACCATCTATTCTTTCTTTAGGTCAACAAAAACAACACTTCATTTTTTACTCCCGTTAGGCAAACATGATGGATCGGTTTGGTCAGATTATGGTGGAAAACCTACAGCGGAGGCAGTGCAACCTGGCTGGAGTGGATGCTTGTCGGTCATTACAGTCCCAGGTCTGGTGGTTGATTTAAATCAATAATATCATGAAAAAATAGAAGCTGTTATTTGAGTCTGAATGGAATTTACCATGTTAAAGCAAAACTACAAGCTTGTTCACTCCTGGGTTGATGTAAGGTGGATGGGGGAAGATACTTAACAATTGATCCTTTAAGCTCCAATGCTGCCCCTGTTCTGAGTAATTTGCCAATTTCTTCTGCTATTGATAAGCGCTGAAATCCTCTTCACTTCTCATTCCTGTATTCTTAAGCAAATAGAGCAAGTACAGTAGCAAAAAGGAAGTGAAGAGGATGGCAGGACCTGGCAAGTTACTCAGTGCAGGGGCAGCGATCAGTAATCTCCCTCTTAGGAATCGCCCCTGGAGTGAGTCAGTTCTTGCAGTTCTCCTTTAAACACATTTTCTAGTGTATTGACAATTGTATTTCCTCTTAGCTTTTTCTTCATTCTGAAAAAAAATAATAAAAAAATAATTATCTTCTTTTGTACAGGTATGTCTCAGAAATAGACTAAGGGGGATTTCATTGAAATGTGAATTATGCTGCATAGTCATGAACTGTAACATAAATAGGCGCTTTGCCAACTTTGCTTATTCAGAAAAGATTATTTTCCTCAATGTGGTGAATTCTCTCAACGTTTATTAAATTATGATATTCGTGTACAGTGGTACCTTGAGATACGAATTTAATTCGTTCCGTGACCGAGATTGTAACTCAAGACAGTTTGTATCTCAAACCAATTATCCCTTTTTAAAATAATACATATGAAATGAATCCTTCCCGGCCCCAACAGTTCGTATCTCAAATTTCAGCTCGTATCTCAAACAGGAAAACGGTCCGAATCGCAACTCGTATCTCAAGAAATTCGTATGCCAAGCAGTTTGTATCTCAAGGTACCACTGTATTTACATGCCACGTTGGGTCTATTCACCACTAATTTGTGGTCAGTTAAGATATTCATCATAAGAGGAAGTGACAGTTTGACAAAGCATACTGGCCTGAAACCACAAATTTGACTTTGCCACCTTATAAGTCAGTCCACATAGGGAGCCTTAAGGCAGGGTACTGGTTATTATTTTTCTCAAACGCTGTAAAAAAAATGTGAAGATTAAACGCCAGTATGAGCCAGGAATTGTAATTCTTGCAATTTACGTAACTTTCAACAGTAACCAAAATGCTACACAATGTTGGCATTGCCTATTATTATTAAGATTATGATAATTCATGCATATTGCCAGAGCTGAGCTCCTGCATTGCATTGTTCCCTAACAGTACAAGGCATCCATTTTACTGTTTTAGACCCGCTCCCTTTCTCTCTAGGTCATAGTGACATCACTGCCTCTGATGTACAGAGAATAGAGCCATGGAGGGCACAAATGGGGCACAAATCTTCAACCTGCACAAAGCAATCAGTGATTTAATGTGGATTTATATACTCTGAGATACAAATGGATATAGCTATAGTTGGCTGTTTTGTTTTCTTTATTAAATGGCAACGTATTTTTATCTTGAACTGTAACACAAGCACTCACACACCTATAACTAACCAGTAGAGTCCTGTGTGCATTTCCAGCCATGGTCAAGTGAACATGAGTCAGTTGGCATGTAGCTTGTCACTGTTTGCTGTTTAACATGCTGGAACATGAAAAGTGGTTTCAAGAAGTTTTTTCTTCATCCACTTTAAGCCCCCTACTCCTACTGTCTTGTGTTTGTAGAGATTGCCCCTTACTGCATGTTGGGTCAGGTCCTTACATCAGTTTTGATTCCTAGACATTTTTTTTGGCAAAGTCTTACACAAGTAATTGAAGAGGCTGAACATATACATTATTCAAGTACTGTTGCTGCAGTCAATCTCATGACCTCAGGATATACTGTAGTTTGGATATATACTGAAAATAATTTTGTTGATTTTGTTATTATCTAGTAGATAAATACATTTACAGAATGTTGCTTACTAAGTTTGACATTGTTAGATTTAGCTTATAATATAAATATCGAATCCATGCTTTAAACAAGTTAACCTTCACCGTTTATTGTTGTAAATGTACCCACCTTGTGCTACTATTGTTTAGTTAAATAAATCTATATATGAACGCACATTGCCTGACTGTTCTAAACCTGTAGAAAAGCAAATACCATATTTTTCGCTCCATAAGATGCACCTAGAATTTTAAGGAGTAAAATAAGAGAAAGAAATTCTGAACCAAATGATGTGCTAAAATATTTAAAGGGGAAATAATGGTAGAAATGAAATTAATATATTATAAAATATACCTGGCACTAGGAATGACAGAAGTGCAGGCAGGCAGGGGAGGCAGGAGGGAAGTGATATATTTTATTAAAGGGGAACTAAAGGCAGAAGTGAAATTAATATACTATAAAATATACCTGGCTCCATTCCCCATGACAGTTAAGACTTCACAGATAGTGCCAGGTATATTTTATAGTATATTAATTTCATTTCTGCCTCTAGTTCCCCTTTAATAAAATATACCACTTCTCCCCTGCCTTCCTACACTTCTGTCATTCCTCCCCTGCCTGCCCTCCTGCCATCTCTCCCTCCCCTGCCTGCCCTCCTGCCATCTCTCCCTCCCCTTCCATCCATCCTGCCATCCCTCCCCATGTCTGTCCTCCTGCCATCCCTCCCCATGTCTGTCCTCCTGCCATCCCTCCCCATGTCTGTCCTCCTGCCATCCCTCCCCATGTCTGTCCTCCTGCCATCCCTCCCCATGTCTGTCCTCCTGCCATCCTTCCCCATGTCTGTCCTCCTACCATGCTTCTCCATGTCTGTCCTCCCATCCCTCCAGCCCCTACTCCAGCGTTCCTGCGATGCACTCTCAGCGTTTCTTCATACTAAAGTAAGTTGAATGTGACGTGCTCCTTGGCTGCCTCGGGTCTTTCCGGCAGCTGCCGAGTACAGCCGACAAGACCCGAAGCAGCCAAGGAGCACATCGCATTCAACTTGCATCAGTATAGAGAAGCACTTAGAGGAGGCGCATCGCTGGAACGCTGGAGGAGGTGAGTTATCCATTTTCTTCAGCCTCCACGAGGCACCTAGAGTGGGGGTGGGGGCTGTCTTACTGGCACCCTCCTTCCCCGTGCCCCACAGCAGCTGAAGAAAAAAATTAACATTCGCTCCATAAGACGCACGGGCATTTTCCCCCAAATTTTGGGGAAAGAAAAGTGCGTCTTATGGAGAGAAAAATATGGTAGATATCTGTGTTGATAGACAAATTCACAGTTGTATATTGTATTTGTGTATATACATGGAGGGCTTGAGACATTCTACATAAAAAATGTGGTGAATTTTATAAAATGAGATTGTGTCATAGATTGATGAAGCATAGTCAAATGACTAACAGGAATCCCACATCTCCATACAAGCAGGTAAAGTGACTGTAACCTTCTCGTATTCCTATCCTTTTACCCCACACTGCTTTGTAGGAAGGTGGTTACGTTTTTTATATTAATAACTGATCATGTGATGCTTTCAATCAGAACTCTCTGTTTTTCTATACAAATAGTTGGTTGTCTGCCTGTCTAGTTATGTAGCCCTTCTACATGTTTTCCAAATTGTCTCACAAGTTATCCCGGTTCTCTCTTTCAGATAGAAAGATTACTGTCCAGTGGATGGGAATTGGCAGATGCCTGGGACATGATCAGAGTCTACAGATGCTTACCTCAGGATGATGTGCTAAGGTGTGCAGCTATGCTTACATGGCTTATGCTAATCATTCCACATCCAGATGGACCTCTAAAGCATATGTGTTACATCCAGCATTCCCACCCTCAAAAACTGCCTTTTTATTCCTTGCATACTCTCTAATCTACAGCTATTTAGGCATGCATAGTTATTATGAGTGTTACAGCTCCACTGCTATATGTTCTATTTCATTCCCTCTTCTTTTGTGCTCTAGTTTCTTTACATGCAGACTGGACTTACTATTTATTTAAACCCATCCAGTGTATCTTTATTACAGCTCAGCCCCATCAGACTATTGAGGACTATGGATTTTAGAGTTTCAACACTTAGGTCCTAGAGGCCAATAGGAATACTGTGAGGCACAGATTCAAAATCCCATTTGCAAGTTTATTACAAAATTATTTGCACCATTTCTTTAGGAGCAGAGCTGGGTGGTCTGTTTGCAGATAGCTGTTAAGTAATATGTGTTTGTGGGGGGGGGGTCTTTCATATTGTCTGTATTTTCAGCATAGCTTATAATATGTTTATTTCTGTTATTCTACCTTTATAAATAAAATCTGTACCTTGTGGTCATTTTAAAAACAGTAACGAAACAGTCCTTATCCACTTCCATTAATGAAATTATTTTATCCTAAGTAGGACTTTATTACAATCTTATCCTTCCAGTCACATATTTTATTACTTTTTTCTTATTATACCAGTGGACAAAAGAAAAATGGCCCAGTAAGCAGATTCTCCATCTTTTCTAATTGAGATACTAGAGTTTAGTAAGTAAGACTTGACGCTTTTTATTCCACAGGATTGAAAAACTGGAATTCTTAGATGAAAAAGAACTGCTGGAGCAATTGTTGCTTCATTATTGTATTGGATGGGCTACCAAAGATAAACTTGGTGTCGGTAAGGGATCTCTCTTTCTGCACATATTGTGCTCCTAAGACAGAGTTGTGCTTTCCAACACAATGGAAACAGTTCCTATTTTGCTTGTGTGATCCATCACAATCGTCATCCTTTTTTCAAGTTTTTTTTTTTTTTAAGGTGAAAGCAGGCCTGCAAATATGATAAAATGTTTATATTGCATCAGCCTCATGGGAAGATATATCTATTAGGTATTAGATGTGACAGCACAAGCTAAACAGATCATGTATGGCTTGGAATGCATTGGAAAAATGGTCATTACTGTACTTCCAAGTCCTAATATTCCATGTGTGGCATTTGTCTAATGATTGTCTAATTTAAGCTCTACAGTGGGAAAAAAAAGTATTTAGTCAGTCACCAATAGTGCAAGTTCCACCACTTAA
>WMED01018364.1:0-12730 GCA_019650415.1 Pipa parva | reverse complement strand
AGGATAGGAGTAGGATAGGAGTAGGATAGCAGTAGGATAGGAGTAGGATAGGAGTAGGATGAGAAGTCATGTGGAGTGAGGAGAATTCAACAAGTGAAGGGCAGTGACATCAGTCTCACACTGTCTCATTAACTGTATTCAGTGAATGTTCTATCTGTTTCTATACCACCTTGTCCCTAGGTCATGTTGATATTTATTCACAGTCTCCACTGTCACTTTTTGAAAGAAAAGTCACCTTATGCAATGCTAGAGCCCCGCCATCAACACCCCCAATTCACCAGTCTAATGTGTGAAAGTCAAACAGGTGAATTCAGAAGAGTACACCTAGTTGCATTTTCTCCTTCGCACCACTTCTCTGCTTAGTCAGTAGTAGAAGTACCTGTGCACACACACACGCAAAGAGAAGCCAAGAGAAATCTCGACTACTGTAGATGCCTAAATTGGTTGCGTATTTTCAACTTCCCAGAGTCTATTCAATAAGCGAACAAGGGGAAATGGTGAATAGATTTGAATTGAAAGCTATACATGACAATTCTGCCTTTAATCAATGCAAACCAGAGTTTCTTCTTCATTCTTATAAATATCCATTTAATAATTCTACAATAATTTGCCTGTTGCTTTTCTTCCTTTACTATTCTTATGTCCCTTCTCTTCTGTTTCAGGTCATTCATTTTTCATTATTATTTAGTTTGTTATCTGCTTTTATAATCTCTGTGTGCTTTTATGTTTATAAATAGCTTAGGTTATACTCAGTTCAACTGTTAACAACTGAATATTCCATTCTAGTTACATTGCCTTCAAAACATCCTAACCAGTTCTCTTTCATGCTCCAAGCATGGGGTTCTAAGATTTATTAAGATGTAATCAGGCCATAACAGATAAAATATCAAGGTAAACCAATTTTTTTCTTTGAAAACATTTTTTTATGAAATAGAAAAAAAATAGATTTGACCATACAAGGACCATGAGAATTTTCAGTAGTTACTCCAGTTTATTTCAAATTCTGCTTATACAATTCTTTCACTGCGGGCTCAGAAGGAAATAGACTCTTTATATCTTTAGTTTATTTCAGAGCTTTCTGTTAAGCAACAGATCATTTACAAGGTCTCTGTTCTGCACCACTCTACATCTCCCTTCTTGTGTCCCATTACTCATGGACATCTAATCCTTTCCTCATAGAGACTGTACAGTCCTTACCCTACACCCACATATGTAGCGCGCCCTCCCCCTTTAAACCGTTATTTCTGTAGCTTCATACCTCTGGTTCAATTACTCTGTGCCTCTGCTTTAAAAAGTTCTGCAACAAAAATTTTTAATTCTACCATGTGAAACACTAGCACCAAATTTATAGTTTTTTTAATCAATGTACTTTTCCATTAATAAATATAGTGACCACTTACATCTTATCACCCTAGCACTGTTTGATGTTATACTTTTGGTAGTCTGGACTTTCTACATCTTGTCGCACTCAATGCTTCTACCTAAAGGACCACTATCTCCGGAAAAAGAAACCCGCTATTTGCATTGGTATGGTAGTTATTGTTAGGAAGTACTTTTAAACTTTTCACCTTGCCAGCTGAATTTATGTTTTTTTTTTTATTATTATTTAATTGCCTTGTTTTGTATTTCACATGGTTCAAAGTGAAAATTGTCTCAAAGATGCATGAATTCACAACAATTGGGCACTTCTCCAAATCTGCATATTCAGCAAAGTTTGTTCATTTCTGCAGTGTGGCAGATTGTATCACAGTTTGCAACATAATGCAACTGCCTATTTATGCACCAATTCACACCTATCTGCTGTGAATGCAACAACAATTCAAGTATTCAGTGTGTCAAAGTGATAGTTTGTCATGGGGTACTGAAACGAATATGTGGAATATACTATGAAATAAAACAGGGGAACTGGGAGAATTAAGGCAGGGTTCCTTTTACTAATCTCACAATATTTCACCCAAAAGGCTTAAAAAAAATGGGGTGATCAAAAGCCAACATAAGGTATTAATTGTCTGCCACTAATATTAATGTAAAAAAACAGCTGTTGTAATTTATGCAACTATTCCCCGGTGACACTACTGGTGAAAGGTCACAAAATGATGACATTATATCCTTTCTACTGAGGATCTATGGCTGTTGCTAGTATGTTGTCATTAACAATGAAAAAGATAATTATGGTGAAATTGTATCCTTTAAACATTCACAGAAAAAACAATATCAGTTCGCTACAATGTGCCTATTCATGATGAATTTGGTATAATACGCCACTGCTACTATTCACTGCATTCATGTAAATTCTCCCAACAGCAGTCACAATTCACTAAATAGTAAATAAACTTACTACAGCTACACTATGGGGAAATTTAATTGTAGTGGACATACAAATTCACTCTTTCATAAATGATCCATATATAATGCAAATTATCATATTTTATAGTAACAATGCTTTTACTTTCCCTTTGTTGGGCTTTCTGGGACAACATATTATTAAAAGTTTTATTTGGTGTGTATCTGGATAGGAACAGATGAAATGTGTCTTAAATAAGCAAGGATATAAACACAAGCAATGCAAACAAATAAGTAACCATTAAAGATAATATTGTACAAGCAATGTATAGGTATTACTGCCAAGACTGTGCAGAAAGCTGTATTTGTCTTTGTGGTTTTGATGGTCCTTTAAGAGTCTTTACCTGATGCTCAGAGGGCCCATTTTAAGAAAAACACAAGGAAGAAAAGCTAGCGAATTGCAAGAGAAAATAAAACTGTACAAACACAAAGAAAGAAAGGAACTCCTTATTGCAGCATGTGATAAGTAGATAGCAGATACATTCCATATTTACTGATCGTAATTTAATGTTTAAGGTACTAGAGCCCACAGTTGCAAGGGTTCTTATACCTAGCATCCAAGAACAGACATACTATATAAATAAACTTACACTATATATATATATATATATATATATATATATATATATATATATACTTAGATTGTAAGCTCCATGGGGCAGGGACCTCCAACCTCTTGTGTCAGTCACAACCCAGCACTTAATTTGATGTATCCTTGTGTAATTTTATTTGTATTGTTTAATGCACTTTTCCCATGTCTGTATTGTACTTGTACCGCTGAATTGTACAGCACTGTGTAAACTTGTGGCGTTTTATAAATAAAATTATACATACATAATATTTCATATTGTGATATATTATATATTCAACATGAATTAGAATACAACTGGAATAGACCTAAAATAAGGCCTGACCATAAACCTAAGTAATGAACAATAACCAGAACATTAATAAAATCAAGCCCAAAATGACATTTATTTTCTGGTCGCTGTGATCTGTGACAGAAAGTCAAATAATTCAAAGAATAATAAAAAAGGACTTATTGAAAAATGCGTTATAATAATACTGCCTGCAACAAGTGAAGTCTGCATTGATATTAAGCCTGGTAAGTATTGTTCTATTTTCCCAGAATCATAAGCAGGAAAAACAGGCCTGTCAAATATCCAGTGCACAAAGAAAGATATCCCACAAATGTGAGGTCTACAACAAGATAGGCAACTGTCTCACGCTGAATATATTGGCACTTTCAATGCTAGAGGATTCCATCTCTTGCTTTATACAAGTCAAGGGTTCATGTTCCATGTACAAGTGTACTTCCAATACAGTCCAAAGTCCTTAAGAAATAAAATATGATTTTTATGTTAAATGAGCATTTACAATAAGCCACATGCAAAGGGGCAGATGATAGCGAATTTGCATCCCTACATAATTATCACATTCTACTTATTTCTGATGAAAACAGGTGGCAAGCTGTTAAACGTGACATTTTCTGAAGAAAACGAATGTGGGACAAATGGCTCTACCTATGTTATTCCTCACAAATTAAAACTCACTATAAATACCAAAACAGCCATCTTGCAGTTGTCTTCTCTGATCCCAAAGGTGAATGATGGAAATCATTCATGGATTGTTCTTTTATGAAAAGACAGTAAGATTAAAACATTAGCAAGTTGAATTATCTAACAAGGGCAATGACTACTAAAGCAGAAAAAATTAGAGGCACCATAATAATGGGGAAAAAAATGAAAACAAGGGCAGAAGGTCATTAATCTTTGGACACATGCTCGACTCTCTTCTACAAAGATAGTATAATCATATGCAGTTCTCAGCCTATATCTTGGAATGTGTCTTACTTGCCTCGAATGGCTGAGATATTATTTTCACTTCATTAAAATGCAATCAAGATGCTTTGGCATGTGAGATTGCTGGTAAACAATGGTCTTTCTGATTGGCAAGCTACAATGTTCTTTGTGCCTATCATTAATTCTTTTACTGGGATGAAAACTACAGCAACATCTGTCATTATAATTAAAGCTGCAATGCATCAAGTGGCTTGTAGACACATCTCCCGTTTGCAAACTATGCTGCAAAAATCAAATGAAAAAAAAACCATGGAATAGTAATGCCAGAGACAGCAGATGTCCATCTGTCCATCAGTTATATGCCATACATTGTATGACCATGTAAAACAATCACCACAACTGGAGCTCTGGCCAAAGTCTAAAATCCCTGACGTTAGAAAAAAAAAAAGTGTTTTGATCCACTTACTAGAACATGGTTCAGCAAATTATTAAATAAACTGCTTGAATATCAGGTGTTTAAGGATATATATATATATATATATATATATATATATATATATATATATATATATATATATTTATTTATTTTTCTTCTAAAATAGGAAAAAAACCATAGGCAATTTTGTGGCGTAATACTTTAGTGCTGCACAATTTGATTGCAATTGTCTCATTTATAGTTGTGCTTTAAATCAAAATATTCACTTTGTTGCAGTGAAGATAGTTGTCAGAGTAATGTATCAACAACATACTTTGAGAACAGACCTCATTTATCTTGAAAACTTTAAATACTGTCCAATATCTTTAGCCAGTGAATGTATTAAAGATAAGCCAATCTTCTTAACAACCTCAACTTAACTGACTAGAAGAGAATAACATTTTTGTATAATGGTAACCATTGATAGGTACGTGAACACCACTGCAATTTTATACATGACACAACAGTGTCTTTAAGTAGAACATTTTACTAGCAAAAGTCACTGAAAAATTGTTACAATTTGCCTTGAGAAAAAATAGTGATATATACAGCATGTTTGACTTCTGTCCATAACTAGCAAAGCAAGACACATATGACTGGAGAATACTGACTTTTAAATATGGAAATGGATCCTTGGGGCATTTAAATTTTAGTGCTGGGCAATTACAATGACCGATGTTAGCCGAGCAGTTAATGTGAAAATATACCTTGTTCATTAAATCTGTTAAAGGGACATTGTTTCCGATTTTCTACAGTGCATTCGTCTAAGCTTCATTGGATATATTTGTTAAAGCAACAATACCATGCTCCATTTAATTTATTAAAGTAATATGCTAGGCTCCAGAGAATATACTATTAAAGTGACAGTAGGTTTAGAATGCACTCTCATTGCATGGAAATTATAATTGCTGCTTATTCAAAGAACAGTCTATGCAAAGCATATGTCACCATATGGCCACTATAAGCTCTATCCTACTTCTAAGCTACAAAATGCCTTAACATTTATCTTCTCACGTAAACAATAATAGCTTAATCTTTTCACCAAAACCCTTCTGATGATACCCTGACATCCCTTTTCCGACACTGACATCAGAAATTTTATGAGCAAAATTCATTTCTACCGTCAGTCACTGGATAAACAACTGTAGAAAAAATAAAAATGACCTTATTATGAAAGTTTTCTGCACTAATAAAAACACCTCTATTTGTTTTCCTTGTGACATCAGGTGAAATAACACAGCCCAATTGCCAAATTCCACTGTCACGTTCTTAAACACAGTAACGAATCACAGTATCAATTGAATAGTTTTGCCAACAATTATTATTGTGCTTACAGTATATCCAAGGCTCAGATTTTAACTATATTCCTGACGTTACAATCTAAAAGTCAGTAAAGACGCAGCAATGGGATTGCTTTCGACCCCCATTGATCTCTTTTTTACTTTTATTATTTAAAAGGAGTAGGTGAATAAAGATGAGCCAGAGGCTTCATTTGCATTCTGTATAAGCAAGCAGCGGGTTGCATTCTCTAGGGAATGCTTTTCCAAAGACTATTACTCTTTTTCGACAAGTTCTAAACTGATCAGCAAATAGCTTTATCTGTGCAAAAGTAGCAGATCTCTGGAATAGTTTAGTAGCATATTTTCAGCTATGTTTCATGGTTTCACAGAATTACAGCAACCAGCTCTACCTTACAGGCATTCCAATGTCTTGATAAGCACATCTACTAACACAGATACTCTTAATATCTTTGAAACTGGCATAGAAAAATCAAGGAATGCTTAAAATTGCAACAGTTTGCATTAGCCTTTCTTGTGGAGAGATGCCAAAAAGTTGTTGCCATATATACAGTACATAGATGCCTTGTTGGTTCTCTGGAAGTAACACAAAATTTGCAGTTATGTTTCTGTTTCTCAGCATTTATTATCTAGACAAGCAGCACTCTAATAAAAGTAATACCATATTATTTTATAGAATGCACTAACTAAAACATAAAGAAAGTATATACTAGTTATTCTAATTTATTAGGCTGAAAATATTTTTATTGCAGTCTGTTGGACACCACTGAGTGCAGGGAACAGTGGTAGGTTGTTGGACAGCTCCACTGTTGAGATGGGATCTAGATGAAACAACCTAGACTATATCACTAGTGATTTTGGGAGCTGTCTCTCAGCCTCTGGTGCTGAAGTCTGTTTCTTATTTCCAGTCAAAAGACATTACAGCCTCCCAGGCAAGAACACATTTAATGTATTTATCACATACAATTTCCATTGAAACTACACTATGAGGTATACTGTGGAAATTCAATCCAAAAATTAGTTATCTAGCATACTTTGTAGGCATTTTATTTCCAAAGGCAGACTGCAGTGCTAAATAATATGATATTACTGCTCGATGACTTTCCATACCTCTATATGTAATGAGCTATCACTAATCCATTGAAGTATTCATGCTCACATCTGCTAAAAACTACAAATCCCACCAAACTTTGTGCAGCTAGGCACCCTGGGATTTGTAGCTAAAAATAGCCAAAAAGTTATGTAATAACGGAATAAGTATTTTACATGTCACTGCATGACAGTCTGCATTCTCTGTAAGGACTAATTCACTCTCTTGTGCCAGCTCAACTGGATATTTTTCCCAGCATCCTCACCTAGTCCTGTTCTCAAAGTGAATAAATTTAAAGAGTTCATTCATTTATGGATATATATATATATATATATATATATATATATATATCCCACATAGATTAAGCTGTTGGAGCCATAGTATACACCGACTAACTTTAAAGGGGATTATCAATAAAACAAACAAAGTTTTGGTTTGTGCCTTAGAGCAGTCTGTACTGCTTAGACAAATAGAATAACTATTTTTTTTTTCTAAATAAACTTGTATACATTGCTTGCCTCTTTACCAATACATGTCTGGTCTATGATCGATATACAGGCTCTCTTTATAATAGGAAACGAGCCAGACCCAGGGTACCACAAACAAACCATGGTTTTCATTGGTGCAGCCTGATGAGCTTTTATATCTATGAAACCAGAATATATCTTTAGCAAAAAAAAAACAAAAAACAAAAGCAGCTCAATTCTGTGCTGATGGTTTGGTCTCAGTTAGTCTTGTTCTGATTTACCTCTTCCATTGTCTAGCAGTCTTACATTCTTGCCAGGCTGCTGCAATCTTCTTCTCCTGCTGTAACTGTCATCTGAACAGTGGCTACTCGTACACTTGCTAGATATTCTACCCACACTGTTTAATGATTTCGCATTTTCAGTGCCATTACCAGCTTTGCCTGACCATTTTATATATATAATTTGAGATAATTCTGGTAGGAAAGGGCCTGGAATGACCCATCTCTAGCATTAATGACTAGCTCGCTTAGTGCTGTAACACAAGTTGGCTATATGAGTCTCCTAACATACATAGGATCAGTAATATCACAACTGCACTAACTTGCTTTAAAGGGACAATGACACTTCTTCATTTAAAAAGTAACTGTAAACTGCGTTTAGATGAAAGATTTTCCCAGAACTCCCTGTTCTTCCTGCTGAATTATGCACTACTTATGCCAGCAATTGCCAGGGTGGCTGTGCATTCACCCTTGCATGCTAAATGTTGGGGTTCTCCAGCAGGAGACATTGTAATATTCAGAAAGCAATACCTTCTTGCATATCACCCAGGCTCTATTAACAGCTACCATCATCCACAAGAGATATAAGCTCCGGGGTAGGAGGTTCTAACACTGTCAAGTAAAAAGTGAAAAAAGTACTATTTGTGCTGGGGAAAACTGTTAATAATGTAACCAGCATTACCTGTAGATTATGCTAAGAAATTCTGCTATGCTGTATTTAAACAAGTAGCAGCATTACTTTAAAGTTGAACTGTAAATCCCTGTCCTACTATAACCCTTAAGGCTAACTCTAGTCATATCAACGCCCTGTAGAATTAGAACCCCCATATCACACTTCCACCAATCATATTAAAGCATGATTAATCTCTATGTCCTCTTTATCTACCCCCTACAGAATTAACCTTTATAGAGCTACAGCACCCCCTGTCTTTCTGCCCCTGTTGCTGTTCAATCTGAAGTTCCACAGTTACCCTATTAGCTCCATACATTAATTAACACAACAGTTGCCCCTTTTGTTCTGCCCCATTACAAAAACACCCATTGCAGTCTCACAGCCCCCCTGCCTCTATCAGCCTGAGCCGAGCAGCAAGATCCCATTCTCTTACTCATTATATCAGTCTCTGCAGCAGGATTAACTCTCCCATCCCCACGGCTGCCCCACTCTGTCTGACCCATGCAAGATTAATAGTTACAGTCTTGCATCTGAGATTCCTGTCTGTTTTATCCCCTGCAGAATGATTCAAGGAGAGCTGCATTAAGATCTCTTTCCTTGCCAGGTTAATAATAAAAGCAAGGGACAGTCCATAGCATAGGACTTGATGGCTAGATCTGTTTTCTATGGTATCTTGCACTTAAAGCAGGCTTGAAGCATTTTGTAAGGAACCTACTCTCTGTACTGCGGCATGAATGCTAGGAACAGAAATCTTATGATCGGATAAGCAGCAGATTTCCCTTACCTGCTTTAGACATGAAGCCTTTTTATGTGGGGTCTTCTGATTGCCTCTGTTCAAGTCCCCTCAGGACAAGGATCCCTGTGAATTCCCTAGCAGCTTCCTAGGAAGACTGCATGTTTGTAAGAGACAGATCCAACCAAGGGCTGAATGAAGCCTGTAAGCAGAGCCGCTACTCCAGTCTGTGTCAAGTGAAGGACCTCAAAGATTCATTTAATTCAAGGTGATTAATTCAATGCAAGTCTTGACTAAGAGCACACAGCATCCCTTGCTCTCATATATTCCACACAGCTGCGGAGAGAGTCTGGAAAATGCCATGCAGCTCTGAAAGAGCGATATCAGTGGCAGTTCTCGGCAAGCAGCACATTCTTTTGAGAGCTTGGATGCTACGGTTTATTGTAAGGAGTCCTGGAGAGAGAGGGGAGGGGAGTGTAAGTTAAACACAAACAGCATGTTGATCCAACGGTGCGTAATGTGAAGTTAAAGCAGATGACTTCTAATCAAATTGCTTGGCAAAGACAGACTACAGTATGAACATAGCTCTGCAGAAAGAGAGAGAGAGAGACCTACTCCTCCACCCACTGCCCCTATAGCAGTCTCCCTGTCTTTCTATACTCATTTGCTTGCAAACCCCTCCTATCTCACTACACTCCCACTTTCTTATGGATACAGTTACACTTACTTTATACAATATAATTTTTCTGTTTTAATCAGTCTTTCCTACCTATATTCTCTCTCTTGCATTCTAGACAGGCTAACGTGCTTATATTATTGCAACAACACCTGATAGGTTCTCATCACGGTCTTAAAATTTGATTAAAGTGTGCTATATGGTATACCGCCCTTCCTTTATTACCCCACCCCCTTTAAGATAAAATTGATTAACTACCACAAATGTGATGCATACAAATGCACAGTTCAGTGTTATATATTAGTACTGTTAAGGATTATTTACTCTGCTATTTGTAATGCAAGTCTACAAGCTCAGTTTGGATTTAGATGATCCCTACTCTGTACATCTATGGGCTGTCCAATATGATTGGGATTGGATATTCTGCCCTACAAATATGGTTGGTCAAGGACCCCCATCAGTACATACATGGGATTCTCAGTCCAGTTTCCCATTATGTGGGAACAAGGGTGTTGAATGACTTTAAACATTTTGAGTTTTGTAGAAATGCTTAATATAGGATTGTTGGTCTGGGATTTTTTTATTATTTATTCATTCTTATATACAGTAGTGCTACTATTTTACGCAGCGCTTTACAGAGATTCACCATTCACTTCAGTCCCTGCCCCATGGAGCTTACAATCTAGTTTTCCCTAATTTGTCACACACAGATGTATGTTTTTGGATGAACATCAGAATGCACATAGCATGTTTGTAAGTTTAATACACTCTATACTTTGCTATCTCTCTTTACATTTAATGCAAGTGTTTTGTAATTTAATTTAAGTGTTTTGTAGTGTTGTGCCACACTTGTCTTTCAAAATCCCAGCACCTGAGAAGCAGTAAAATCACACTCAAGCCACATGACACTGCAGTGAAACCTTTCTTCCTCTGAAAACAAGTGCATCTATTTTGTTGCAACTTCAGTGTTGTCAGTGTAGATGAATCCTATTGTTTCTCTTAACCCTTATGTAAAGAGACCGTATGCTGCGTTGATTTAAATTGCACTGAACCAGGTGTGCAGTTTTAATTGATGTGGTAATGTTCCAGATTTTGTTAATGCTAGAGGCAAAACTGTTACCTTTGCAGCCAGTACAGGTGCATACAAAAGAGAAAGGGATCACTGTAACTTTTGTCACGCATAAACAGGACAAACATTCAGTGCATTTACTCACCATTTAATTCATAGCTCCACCTGCCTTTCCCTGAGCCAATCATTATCCAGTCTGTCTCTCCCTCCATTACTCTCCCACCCCCTCCATCATAGCTTAGTTGCCTCATAGTGTCTCCCAACACATTTCTAGTGCATGAGCAGTAAGTGCAGCCTGAGTAAGGTAGGCCTATTACAGGTACAGCTTCTGAACAAGCTCGCTTATAGTGGGTGCACAGGGGCATTCATTTCATGCACCCGATATGTATTTGGAGAGCACAGTAAATACTATTAAACACATATAGAAACTGATATAATGTAAACACTGTCAACAAGTGCATTTGAATGAGCTTTATTTAGATGCATTGTGCCCATGTGTTCATAGTTTTCATGTAAAATAGGTATGGATTATGGTCATTGAATACAAGAAGATTGACCATTGCTTGACAATGATATTAAAGCATTTACAGTTTAGTTATATTTATGTGCATCTGCAGATTTTTAATGACTGGTTCTGTTCTACAGAATTAAAGGACCAGTAAGAACAGGTAAAGAAAATAGCTGTTTGGGCTGATGTGGCAATTATTCATATGATGCACAAAAATTAATCTTTACATTTTAACTTATTTTGTAGAATTTTCTTTCTTAACATTTTAGAAGGTCGTTATATCTCTTTCTGTTGACTGAAGTCAGATTCGGCTTTCTTGGGCACTACATGAATTGTCTAAAGGTAACAATAAGACAAAGTGGGATTCATTTACTTAACGGGTAAAAGATGGTTTCAATCACAAAGAAGGACAAAAAAAATCGAAACAATACAAATCAGGAATTCAGCTTCAAAGGTGATATTTGTACAAGCATTAGCAACATTACCTAGGAATAACAACGGACATGTCAAACAGTTTTTCTTTTTCTGCTACTGGTGTTACTGGTCCTTTAATGGAGTGAAGGGGGCTCAGATTTCAGGAAGCAGGGGTTTTTAATCCGATACAGACAGGACTGTAAATTAAAGTATTGGAAGGGGAGGGGACAACACAAGATGTGACCTGAAGGGTCACAGCAGGAATAAGTTACACAGTCTTAATAATAATAATAATAATAATAATTAAAAATAAATAATAGTAATAATTAAAAATGCTAAATAAAATTGACCAATATATGATTCCAGGACATAATCAGAATGGTTTTAAAAAATGACTTTCTAAGCATTTACAATGTAGTTACATTTACTTGCTACAAAATGTCTAATGCTCATCTACACATACCTTTATTAAGTCAAAACTTTCTTTTTTTTTTATAGACTATTTCCTTTTTGACTGGATTAAAAGATCAGGCAAGTAGACAAGCAACACTTTCTAATGAGATCTGCAAATTCTGTTTTTAAAGTCTGTAATATTTTAGCACAAGCGGGTGCAGACATGAGAGGCCTTTACATTTGTGGAGGATTGTTAAATGGTTATAGTTAGAATGAATTTGTAAGGTTAGAATCAGTGTAAGGTTAATACATGCAGAGTATAAAAGAACTGCAAGAGGCTGAGGAGGGTTATTCACTAAGGTTGGAATTCGACTGTCGAATTCACAAACAGCGGATTCCCATAGCAAATCCGCTACAATTTCCCCATTGTAAAGTCATGACAATTTATAAAGTTAAGATTGTGACAATTTTCCCATAATAAAGTCATGACTGTAACAATATTCTCATTATA
>WMED01018363.1:0-12731 GCA_019650415.1 Pipa parva | reverse complement strand
CCCAGCCTCACCCAGACTCTACCTCCAGTGGCCCCCGGGTAAATTGAGTTTGAGACCCCTAGTTTAAACCTATAGACGCACATTTTCAATAAAAATAACAATTATTTTGAGGGTACAATGTTTTAACATTTTTCATTAATGAACCTGTAATATCCTTTAGTGAATCAAGGTCTATATTGCATATTATTACTTGGTAGATTATCACACTTTGGGGGGGAAATTCAGGATTGTGCGAAGTGAGCTCCGAAGCCTTCGGCTTACTTCGCACAGACTGATATGCGCTCGCTGATGCCCTGCACGTGGACATCAGCGAGCGCATTAAAGGGATTCCAGTCTCGGCGAGGCAACTCTTTTGTTCTCGCTGAGACTGCAATCCCTTTAAAGCACTCGTTGATGTCCACGTGCAGGACATCAGCGAGCGCATATCAGTCTGTGCGAAGTGAGCCAAAGGCTTTGGAGCTCACTTCGCACAATCCTGAATTCCCCTTTATGTATGTATATTTTTATTTATAAAGCACTGACAGATTGCACAGTGCTATACAATTCAACAAAACAATTATTATACAGACATGAGAAAGTGCTTAACATAGTGTAAGTGAAGTAAATTACAAACATAAAATCATGAAATTACATCACTGGATGTGCCAGGCTATGAGTAAAACAAGAGGATGGAGGCCCCTGCCCCATAGAGCTTACAGTCTACTGATCATAGAGTGGCCTGCCATATGATAAAAGTTCCCACCACAGGAAATAGTTCACTATTTTAAGAATATTGGTCTGCTTTTCAATGTGTTAAATATACCTGTACAAAAATGATACAATTTTAAATGATAAAGGTGATATAATTTGTATTGGCCAGTTCCTTGGGTTTGAAATTTAATATGGGTCAGATTTAGAAGTACCCAACTCACAATTGTTATTTCATCAGTCTATATTACTGTGTAGTATTTTGCCAGTTTATAAATTTACTTGGTTAACTGAGAGATATTTTTCTTGACATATATATATTTATAAAAACACATATAACTAAACCAGACTGATAATATATATGTTATTTTTATAGTATGAACACATTCATGAGTACATATTTTGTGAAAAGCAACAGCAGATGTTCCATTGTAAACAAGTATATTTTACATAAATATGGCAGAATATATTCATTGGCAGCTAAAGTATTGCCTTTGGAATTCGTTTGTTAAAAAAGAATGCCAAGATCAGTGTTTAAGATAATAAATATGCCCTGTACATCTGTGATGAATGCAGAAGATTTTACAGAGTGATATATTTTTGTTTGCAGTGACTGATTCATTTATCCCCTGTCTTTATACAGTGGAATCTCATGTATATATATTTATGGCAAAGTAGCGAATTTAGCAAAGCACACTTGTTGAATATGCCATTTTGACTTTGTCAGATCAAAGTGGGGAAGTGTGAGGTTGATGGCAGGGCTCAGATGTGCCATAACACGACTGTTCGTTTTAAAGTTACAAAGAAAGGGGTGTATTATTCACTGAAAAAAGTTAGTAGGACACTATAAAGCTGAATTCAACCTCACATTACTGGTCATCACTATGCATTGCTCCAGATTCTACTAGTGTTTGACTATGGTGCACTAGGCAACAAATTGCATCCAGCGCTGCTTACTTCTCCGATAAGGGAAACTATTATAAAGTGATCAAACTGATTTTCTCTGAAACAGATTAGAGATTATATTAAATTACATTTCCAGATTTTTAACTTTACAGTAAACCTGATCTACAATTTAGAAAATGGGCAATTGGGATTTTTTTTAACATTGCATACTTTTCTAAATAGTAATTCTGTTACATTTCCTTTCTGAACCTTTTACTTTGAGAAGTTTGTTGCCTACCACAAACAGCATAAAGTATCTAAAATATCTATCTTTTCTCATTGTAATTACCGTACCTTAATGCCATAATATTTTATTGAAAGAAAGTCTTATTCTACTTGTCCAAACAGTCAGTTAATCTGAGGAGCAATACTATAACACCACTGTTTGGCAAGTTTACTTTATTTTGCTGTATATAAATATCTACATAAAGTTTTTACATTTATAATTCAATAATACAATTGGGCCAATTATTAAAATGCTTTGAAACATATTGCACACTACACTAGATTCCCTGCAGTCCTGATATGCACACCTGAGCTAATTTATTATCAGCTAGCTATGCAGTATGGATATTTTAGAGATATTGGCATTAAAGGGATAGAATATGCATTTTAGTTGCATGGTAATCAGTCCAGATGCATACCACATGCATAATGCCATTACCTTCAAAAAGGGAGAGAGACTTAAGAAATATACCTTATCCTGGTCTGTATAGTTTCCAGTACAATCTTACAGTCTTTTTTCTAAGTGGAATTCTGGCTTTACACAAATTAAATGAGATTAGAAGTAATCCTAAACTGCAGTTCGAGTTCACCTATTAAATCTAAATCACTTATCCATCTCACCACTTTGAAAGAAAGTTCCTAAGAAATAAATCAACGATATCACCCCTTTAACCAATTGTGGCTGAGAATTGAAATAGAGCTATGTAGCTACATACATTGCCCTGCAGGATGCATCTGAAAATGATATCTTGTTAAAGTAATGATCTGATCTGCACATTAAAAAGGCTTATTCATAAAACTGTGAATTCCCAGGTGTAGCAAATTCCTGTCCTTTGGGTCACTATGCTGTGACAGATGCACATTTGCTACTCCTTATTCACTAACTAATGCTTTCCTTTGACAAAAAAGCAGAGCTAGACACTATACAATGAGTTGTCAGGTATAGGATTAGTTTCTTTTGTTAATGTCAAAATATGTACATGCAGGATTGATTATAAGGAAGGACATTGTCACCAGTTTAACACAATTTGGTCACCACTATTGTCACCATTCTAAAATCAATTAAATTGTAACAAGTGTTATTTATATCCCTATGCAATAGTATTCATAGTTCATGTTGTCACTGGATCACTATATTTTCGGTCATTCGAGTGTACAGTCAATTTATTCCAAACTGGCATTTTACAGCCATCTGCCCCCACTTTGCCACTTTGAACTGGTGAAGTCAATTGTCAAACTTGGAGAAATACACTTTGCTGAATTTGCTACTTTGACACACCCCAGAATTTTGTAAGTCAACATTAATCCAGTGTTAACATCCGTATCAAGTTGTGTTCACTTAATTATTGTAATGATGCAGACAACAAATGGGTGGATCCTCTGCACCACAGTGGAATTTCCGCTGGTTAATTCTGAGGTGCATCTCAGGTGCACCCCCTGCACCCCCACAAGGGGTTGTGGCCTTTGCTGCAAGGGAGCCCCCAGGTCACAGTCCCCAGGTTGACCTACCACTGGTGGTAGCTGACAGTCACAAAAGTGGAAACTGGAATGCAGGATACTAACTGGATACAGGAAACTGAAGTGCAGGATACAAACTTGACACAGCTAAGGGCTTGAACAGAGAAACTCCTTGCTCAGGCAAGGAAACATAGAATATGGCAGCTTAATATAGGGCAGCTCTTGTTTCATTTGGCTGGATTTCAATTTAGTTTTGAAAATATTGATGGATTAGTGGATGCAGAGGGGTACAGAATTCCAAAGATAAGGAAGGAGCAGCAAGAGAGAAGAATTTAAGATAAGAATGGGTAGTCTTAGTAAGGGGTTCTTGAATCAACTCTGCCATGTGAAGAGCGGAGTTGATGACTAGGTGTATACAAGCAAACAAGAGATGAGATGAAGGGAGGAGCAACAGTAAAGTGCTTTGAAAGTCAAAAGTAGGAAACTGTAAATAATATGTTTTTTAACTAAAAGCCAAGGAGCAGACAGGAGTTGGGAGGGAGACTTCTGGAGAGATGGGGAGTTGATTCTAGAAGCAGAGTTTAGAATAGATTGGAGTGGGGAAAGATGGGAAACTGGAAGGCCCTAGTCCCTAGTTCATGTTGTCAGTTGGTTGCAGGATTTATTGTCACTTTTGAATAAACAGTTGCCTTACACAACACCAGAGCCCTGCCATTAACCCCCCAACTCGCCACTCTGATATGGCAACGTCAAAAGGGTGAATTTGGACCAGTATGCTTTGTGGAATTCACTCATTTGACAAACTCCCATCGCTTGCTGGATAGCCGAATTGCCTGTGCACGCGTATGCAAAGTGATACGAAGAGCTCCGTAAGTCCATGACTGTTGGAAGCATCTGAATTGGTAGCAAATTCATCACATCATATAGTTTGTTTAATAAGCTGAGTTAGAGAAGTCACAAAAGGATGCAAATTCGGGCCTTTGCATGATAGTTGGCCCTTTAATAAATAACCCCCCTCTATATGAGAGATTTACAGTTCTCTAGTTTTGCCTTTAACATCTTGTTGTTTTATTAATGCACACTTTTAACAAATAAAAATGACAATAATATTAATAACATCTTTTGTCTTTTTGAATTTGCTTAAACTTCACAAAGATTTCTCATAACATTAGTGCTGTGATGGAAGCATCGGCCAATTTCAGTGCACATTCCCTTTTTTTATTTTCTAGAACACTGCACCATTTAATAACAGCATTTGCTTAGAATTCTCTATCATTTTACAGAAACAATTTATACCAAAGGAAAAGGTAATCCAACACAGATGAATTATACATATGCCATCTATATAATAAAAAGGCAGCTAGCTAGAGAGCCAGACAGACAGACACCTTTCATATGCATTTATTAGCATTCTGCAGCTGTGCTGACCCATCCGAAATATGTATAAATCCTTTGCTGCCATAGCTTACTCTTCTCTTGTTCTATTCATACAGTAAGTTAATCATTGGAATCCTCTCCAGGGTATGTTTTATTGGGTCATTTAAATAGCTCTCCAGTGGCAAAAGTCACTCAGCATTCAACACTATACCTTACTGCACACCTGAGGCATAATTTAATGATCCAATAAAACACAGCCTGTCATGTCTTATTGCTTATAACAGTGTTTCATTGCATCTTGCCTACAGTATGAAACAATATAATACAACATTACACTGTCGCACATCAAAGTTTTCTTTCCAGACAGGATTAATAGCTACCATTGTCTAAAATCCAGAAGCTCTATTGTGTTAAAACTGGTACTAGTGAATTGTTTAAATGGCCTTACAATATTAAGGCATTTGAAATGTTGTCTATTTAGGTTACAAACAAGGAGAAGTCCACATGAAATTATAAGCATATCACAAAAATTGCAGTTATATTTCCCTGTGTGACATTTACTCACCAATTAAATAATTGCTTTTAATATGCCTAGATTGAAAAACATGTTTACTATCAATTCTTATTTGTATAAGTATGAATATTCTCATATGTATATAATCACTTAACACACTAGGCCAGGGGTCAGCAAACTTTACAAAAGAGCCATTTTGCCCCCTCTTCCACTAAAGAAAAGTAATCTAGAGCCACAAAACATAACAGCTTAGAAACGTTTAAAAGTTTTCATTTAACTTTTTAATTTTACCTGTTACAACATCAGAATACAACAAACAGAAGAAAATAATAACAAATATAAAATAATATATAAATCAAAATTACACTGATAAATAACCTTTATTCTTTTTTTCTATTTGTCAATCAAGGCAGAAGGGAACCACAACAAGAAGGCTGAAGAGCCACATGTGGCTCCAGAGCCGTGGTTTGCCTACTCCTGCGCTATGCATAGAGATGGGAGAAATTTACTAAAGTCAAAAATGATTTTTTTCAACTTTTTTTCCCGTTTTTTGTTGTGAAAAAAGGCAAAAAGGTCAAAAATTAGTTTTTTAACCTTTCTGCCCCTATTTTGTGGCCATTTTCAGCCATTTTTCTCAAAAAGGAAAAAAAGGGGGGACAAAATGGTCAGAAATCTAATTTTCAGCCTTCTCACCCATTTTCCTGGTGAAAATCAGGCAAAAAAAGTAAAAAAAAAAATTATTTTCAACTTTAGAAAATTTCGCCCTCAGCAATAATGTCAGCGGTGGAAAATGTAAATATGCAGCACTGCATTTATTCAATACTCCAGTAACAATGTCAGATCTTCTCAACAGTTACAATATGTGTCGTTACATTCCTTCTAGACTTTGGATTATGATAGCCTACATCTCTGCTTGTATCCTAGGCTGTGATCAGCTTTGTAATTCCTGCTTCAGTCGATTCTGCAGCATTTCCTGCAATGCACAACCAATACAGCAGTCTCCAGTCAAGTACAGCAAAGCCAGGCACAATGTCTGTGCAAGCGCAGCATTGGGTCTGTCCCTGAAGTGTCAGAACCAAGTGTGCATCCCAGCAGTGGACATTTGTATTCTGTGTTGCTCCAAGAGTGCTGTTACAATTAGTTCAGTGAGTGCTCCAAGGGTGCTGTGTATAATCTATGCTATGTGATCCAAGAGTGCCAAGAGGATCCACAAACCTATCTAGTACACTTTAGTACACCTAGTGCACCTAGTACAGAGGTGAAATCACAGCCAGAAACACTTCAGCATCTCATTTGGCTCACCAGTGCTGTGGTAACCCTGTGATCCATGAAATATAGCTCATCTTTCTAGTACATAATGACACAGGGATTGCCAACTACAGTTATACCAGCTGTTCCTGAACTATTCCACAAGCCTTAACCAGTCATTATCTACCACCTGGTAGCTATATGTCACTTGAAGAGCACTGGTTTGGCATTAGCCGATTTAAACAATTGAAGAATAAATTTTATAAGTTACAAGCAAAACTTTGGAAATATCCCTGCCAAATAGTCTGCATGTGGCCTAATGAACAACCAAATAGAACACACAAATCAGTATCCCACAAATCTCTGTGAGGATAAGGCACTTTTGTTTTTTTTTAATTCTTTTTATTAATTTTCCCATAAATATAACATCAACATAACAAGATAAAAACAAAAAATATTTTTTCCCCGAAAGTACCATTAAATAGCACAGTAATACATTAAACATTTATTATAAATACAACTAATGCTGTTATATATCAATAACACCTTAGTCATCCTGAAGGTAATAAGTATCTACCTTAACCCAAGGATCCCACATTTGGGCAAATTTATCTGGGCAACATCTATAAAGATATGTTAAGTTAATAAGGGGGAGATGTTTCCTTATCTCATCCAATTCATTATAATGGTTTTCCTAGCGAAGTACAATAATGTCCTCATCATAGTTCTAATACAATTTAAGGGAACAATATCATCCATAATCCCAAGAAGACACACTTTAGGGTCTAAAATTATAGGGAAAGCCACTATATCATAGTTACCATTATATGCTTCCAAAATTTACGAATTTATATATATATATATATATATATATACAACCCCAAAACATATGGATAAGGCACTTTTGTGATGTGGAAAACAGCAAAAGTGGATTTCAAATGGAACCTTTATTGGTTAAATGTAAGCATAAATATTGCAAGGCTTCAGGACAGTATACCCTTTCTATATGGCAAGCTTTCAGGTCCTATGACCCTTTCTACTGTTGTGTCCTGAAAGCCAACCATGATTATATTCACACTTAGCAAATAAAGGTATAATTTTAATTGAAATTTTGCTGTTTTCCACATTGAAGTACCTAATCTTAACCTACTAGATGGCATAAGTCATAATTTCCTTATGTTTGTCTTCTGTATCATTTCAGTACATTCATAGGATCATTGTTATATTTCAAGAGTGTGGAGTACCATGCTGAAAAGCAATTGTCTTTGTGAATGACCATAGAGTGTCCTCATAAGTAGATCCTCATAAAGATTAAAGGCTCAACAAGCAACCAATTTTAATGTTATTTCTAAAAATACTTTATCAGAATCTGTAGGAAACAATGACTATACACAATATCATTTTATGTAATTATATTTCCTAGTGGGATCATTCATCTAAAATATGTAATGAACAGTAGAATTAGAAGAGATGAGTTTTTGGGGCTTATCACGAAAGGACAAATAGTAACGTAAAGGTGTGAATTCACATTTATTCATCACTTTCCCATATTCGGGTACTCAGCAGACTCTGCAGTGTGGTGAATTCAAGAACAACTCAACAGCTTACGACAGTCAAGGACTTCTGCATGCACAGGTAATTTACCTATTCATCATCCATCGGAGTTTGATGCAGTAGCAAATTCGATAAGGCACTATTTCCCTAGATCAAAGTAGTGAATTAGGGAGCTGATGACAGGACCTGTAGTGTCTAACTGACTACAGCACACTAAGAGATGGATACTGGCACATATTTGCTATGGAAATACTCTGTTTAGTGAATAAGGAGTAGTGAAATTGTGATTATTGTAATGTAGCGATTCAAAGTGAGGAGAATTCACTTCGACAGTCAGTTTCTGGGGGGAATTCACGATTGTGCGAAGTGAGCTCCAAATCCTTCAGCTCACTTCGCACAGACTGAGTTGCCTCGCCGAGACTGGAATCCCTTTAAAGCGCTCACTGATGTCCTGCACGCGGACATCAGCGAGCGCTTTAAAGGGATTCCAGTCTCGGCGAGGCAATTCAGTCTGTGCAAAGTGAGCCGAAGGATTTGGAGCTCACTATGCACAATCGTGAATTCCCCCCTCTAACTTTAATGAATAAGCCCCCCTGGTTTTAATTTAATTTTGCATAAATGACTTATTTATTATGTATATTAAATATAAAAGTGACATTGGAAAAGATTGATGTGATAGATTTTTTACAGATTTCAATGCAATTTTACCTTTGTAAATGTATAAGCATATTGTTAAAGCAATTTAATGTATTTTTTGAATTCACATCTCACATCCCCCCAACAGGAAATAGTTATTAGTTATTCTCTGCAATGCAGTGAATTCTCGTGCAGTTCATGGCATTATGTCAACCACATAGTCTACACACCACATCATGTCTTTTTGCTGCAAATGCAACAACTATTTCAGTATTCACCATGTGCTGAAATGACTGTGAATCGCAAAATTACACTGGTGTATATACAGTACACAAATTTGACTTTGCAAAAAAAAGGTAAAACTGAGTTGTTAACAGCAGAGTCCCTGCTACAATTGTGGTGATATTTCACTCAAAAGGCTTAGAAAGTGTGGCACCCAAGGGACTTATTGATGAAAGGCCAAACTTAGGATGTGTGCATTCACATTTATTTGCCACTTCCCCATATTTGGGTATTTAGCAAACTCTGCAATGTGGGAAGTTCAAGACTAATTTGACAGCTTACGACAGTCACAGACTTACAAAGCACTTTACACCACTTTACACACACATGCACAGGTGATTTGACTAGGTGTTGGAGTCTGTTGCAGTAGCAAATACAACAAGGGCATTCGCCAGTTTAATTCACCAGAACAGACAAATATAGAAGCTGATGGCAGGGTTCTTATTGTCCATTTAAGGCAGTCCTCTGTGCTATGTTTAGTGAATAAGGTATAGAGAATCAGAGCTTAGCAACCCAAAGTGATCCACTACAATATCCCACCACTACAATTCACCTTACCAAGTCAGAAATGGCTGCATGGCGATTTACTCCATTGCAGCAACTATGTGCTATATAGTGAACATGCACAACTGACTTCTCTACAGTACAGTACAGGCAAACTGGCACAAATTAATTTTACCATATAAATTCACTCATTGATAAACAAGCCTCTAAGTATCATAGGCAGAATTCTTCAACAAATGTATACACCTAATAATACTTAGATACCAGCAAAATATATAGAATTTGGTAAGTGTAGTGTAAACTGTACCTTTAATTACTAGTTACACTTCCCATCCATGGGAGGCCATCTTCAATAAGATCTGCAATAGTCCAAAGGGTCTTGATTCAATGTTACAACCCTGTAGCTATCCACTGTAAGAAAAAAAACATGGAGGTGAATCCAAATATCCGTTGATCCTAGCTTACAGGGAAATACACAATACAGTTCTATTAGGCAGTTGCCTATCAGGGAAATATCCAATCACCTGATATAAACTGCGCAAGTGACTTGTATGGAACAATGGATGTATAAATGTATTTATTCATTTATATAACGCTGATATATTATGCAGTTCTTTACAGAGATTCATCATTCATTGCCCCATAGAGCTTACAATCTAGTTTCCCTATTCATTTACACACACATAGACAGATGCAGATGTATGTTTTTGGATTGTGAGAGACAACCAGAGTGCCCGGAGGAAACCCTCATAGGTGCAGGGAAAATATACAAATTCCATGCAAATGAAGTCCAAAGTAGAATCGAATCCAGAACCCAGTGCTGCAAGCCACCTTTGCACCTTAGGGAACATCCTAATAGAACTGTATTGTACAGATACCTTTTATGTAGCTATTTTTATAGCTGCTGAACCTCCCTGGTTTTCAGATGAGGTGTGGACACAGAAGAAGAAGGACATCCAGGAGTTTTATTATTCTCTGGTGAGTAGTGGTGGGGCAGTCAGTTGGACTCCTAGCAGTATACATGTCCAACACTCCCCCGGTGAAAGGTGAGGGATATGGGGTCCCAGGGACCTGCAATTACTAAGAGTATATCCTAAAGAGTTACAGAAGTAGGAGCTACAATCAGGACTCCAGCCCTAGGGCACCCATTGGCGCTGCTGCATTGCTGTACTGATAGGAAGAAAGTATTTGTTGTCAGTTTAGCTGGTTTGGCCTAGTTCGATACTTTGTTACTTTTCACTTTGATGTTTGGATAATAATGTTGCTGATTTTGTCTTTTGAAGTGTGTTTGTGATTTGAATGTCAGTAGTTCAGTGTCCCATAGTAATGAATAGTTTACACCAGCTCTGGAATGGCAAATAGTTTTCAGTTTTTAGAAAATGTAAAAAAATATGTGTAATAGTGCTAGGGCATAATCGTGAATTTGGGAAGGAAGAAACATCACCCAAGACAAATGATATTTTGTGATGCAAACGAAGAAAAGTTTCTGAATCGGCAAAATGTACTCTGAGGAATATTACAAATATTACGTTTATTTTTAGCTTTAAAAAACTACAGGGTGAAATCATAGAATGCAGCACTAAATTTGTTAGCTGAGAATACTTGTGAACACTTTCTTTATTTTAGAATATACATGAAAAGTGAAATGTTACAAGTATCCATGCATTTTGAATATCGTTCTGGTGGTGCACTTTCATTTTTCATTAAGAATAAAGTTCCTTGTTGAAATCTTGTGTGATGTTTTACATTTTTCATAGTCATTATGGAAAACAAAAACACATTAGAAAAAAAGCCTAATTGCAAAATAATCTGTGCCTACAACAGCCAAAACCGAATGTTTATCTAACCTGCAGGAAATAGTTTGTAGAATATGGTTATTTCAATGCTATATGGTAGTTATTGGAAGCTGTACATATTAGTTTTATTGTTTATAAATTGCATATATATCGCAGTTATCTGTCTCCTGGGCAGGTGTCTTCTAATTCATATGTGGTATTGTTGTAATTGGGATAAACAAGAAAACTTATTTTTTCTAATGAAAGAGCAGCAATTTGAAACATTTTTTAATATCTTTTATTATATCCTTTACCAAAAAATAATATGCAATCAAGGAAAAAAGTCTGATTGACATGGAAATGTTAAAGAGTTAAATAATACCATTCCTCATACACTCATCACTAAATTATGTTTATAAGTAATTAAGCAGGGTTTTACCATACATATTTCTTCATAATTTACTATTGTAATAAAATATTGTGGTCAGTTTTGGTTACATTTTACTTGCTGGAGACATATACATGTAATTCACTTATTACATTAACAAACTAAGAATTGCTTTGCTCTAAAGTTCTAAGTACTATTGATTATTTATACAGAATGATGGTTCAGCTTCAGACTAGTAATATACTGTAGCAAAGAAAAAAAAAGTGATTTCGCTGTCAGAAGCTATTCTGCTGGTTTGTTATATGATGTCTGCTGAATCTACACAATTTAATGTAAGACATAGTGGACAAGACAGTGATTCCAAGTCTGCTGAAGAGTTATTATTAACCTTATACTCGCCAATCACTGCAAATCAGTACTTTAGCTTCTAAAATACACAGCAAACAGGAAGTCACACTGTATAGTGTACCTTTAAATTGCAATATAAAGAAAAAGGGGGTTATTCTCTAAGGTGCGAATTCGACTGTTGAATTCACAAACAGCGCATTCCCATAGTAAATCCACTACAATTTCCCCATTGTAAAGTCGTGACAATTTTTTTTAAGTTAACATTGCGACAATTTTCCCATACTAACGTTGTGACTGCGACAATATTCTCATTCTAAAGACGAGACTGCGACAGTACCAGTCTATTGCAACTGTCTTTATCTGGCGAATTCGCACCTATACGCAACAATTTGGACTTTAGTGAATACATTTTGGTTACTAAGCAGGCACAGGCCAATGGAATTGCTTAAGAAGTTACAGATTTTTTGCAGATGATACTAAATTGTAGATTTTGCAGATGATACTAAATTGTGTAAAGTAGTTAATACATAGGAGGATAGTACTTTATTACAGATGGATCTAGATGTGTTGGAAGCTTGAGTAGAAAAGTGGCAAATTACGTTTAACACAGATAAATGTAAGGTTATGTATATGGGAAGTGAAAATGCAAGTCAAGATTGTTTTATAAATGGGAAAACACTTGGAAAAAGAGATATGGAAAAGGATTTGAGAATTTTAGTTGACAACAAACTTACCGTATATGCTGGCGTATAAGACGACTTTTTAACCCCTGAAAATCATCTGAAAAGTT
>WMED01018362.1:0-12731 GCA_019650415.1 Pipa parva | reverse complement strand
GTGGGTCACGAAGGATAAGCACAAAAATAACCGGGCCATGGAAAAATAAATTTGGGAAACACTGGTTTATGGTATTTTCCTGAACGTAACTTTGAGGGACATCAAATATAACATGCCCCTGTATAGCACGGATAGCATTTTAGCATAATCTTCATTAATATTTAAGCCGTGTCAATTGGGTTATTTTGTTATCCTGGGCCTTGTCATAAATGAATTAGTTAAATAATCCATCTAGTAAAGGGATTTACAAGTGGTATTCATTTGCTGTGCTACCTGTGCACTCAAGCTAAAAAAACAAAAACAAAAAACAATACAAATAAAAATAAAAAGGAGGAATTACATTATACAGAGAGGAGATAAGAGCAAACATTGTCAATATACTAAATATATATATATGCTCTCAGTTTGGCCTTGTTAAGACTGCAGAGTTACTTTACCTGCATCTGAAGGACTTCATATTGCACAGTATATGGTCAATTAGCTACATATGCACAGAAAATTCTAATCAGTGCAGTTTTTGACAAATAAAGAATGGAAATGTACAGGACACTACAAGAATACATATAATCTAAAGCTCCATAGCAAATAATGACCACATTGGAGACTGTTTGAATAAAGAACCAGTTACATCAGAAAAATGAAATATAGTGGGTACAGAAAGTATTCAGATCCCTTTAAATTTTTCACAGCCAGGTCAAGGAAGAGTTGTGGTCGTCTCAAATTTCTTCCATTTAAGGATTATGGAGGCCACTGAACTCTTTGGAACCTTGAGTGCTGCAGAAATTCTTTTGTAACCTTGGCCAGATCTGTGCCTTGCCACAATTCTGTATCTGACTTCCTTGGGCAGTTCCTTAGACCTCATGATTCTCATGTGCTCTGACAAGCACTGTGAGCTGTGAGGTTTAATATAGACAGGTGTGTGCCTTTCCTAATCAAGTCCAATCAGTTTCATTAAACACAGCTGGACTCCAATGAAGGAGTAGAACCATCTCACGGATGATCAGAAGGAAATGGACAGCATGTGAGTTAAATATGAATGTCACAGCAAAGGGTCTGAATACTTATGACCAGTGATATTTCAGTTTTTCTTGTTTAATAAATTTGCAAAAATACCTACATTTCTGGGGGGGGGTTTCTTTCATTACATTACATTAATGAGCAAAAAGAAAATTAACTTTTTTTGATCTTACCAAATATGTGCAATGAAACAAAGAGTGAAAAATGTAAAGGGGTCTGAATACTTTCCGTAGCCACTGTAAATCTCATTTGGTTTGCAATGGAAGTTATTCATAATTGCAAAAAATTATATATTTGCATTTCAATTCCCAATTTATATTGCTTTTATGGTTAATCAGGTTCAAGGTTATGAAAGCAGAAATGGACATGTGCACAGTAAAGAAAGCTTAGGAGATTGGGGAGACTGAAAGATAAATGTAGTGATACAGTATGTGGGATGCACTAACAAGCAATATATATATATATATATATATATATATATATTAAATAGTTCTGGCAAAGCAGAGATGTGATACTGTGATAGAATCTAGTAACAGAAGCCAGGAAGTATAGTAACTGCACAAAATCCTTGGATGGACCACACATGGAATACCAGGTCTAATTTTGGCCAACTAAAGGAAATTATTCAGATTATATCAGTCATGGTGATTAGGAGAACAGGTGGATTGAGCTAGACAAGACTTACTATGTTTACCTTACAAAAAAGGTGCCTCAAGGGAGATCAATATGCATAAATATTTACAGGGTCTGTACAAAGATCTACAGAAAATACCTTTCATCTGAAGTACGGTACATCTTGTGACATGAGGATAAACATCTCCAGCACAAATGCTTTTCTATGAGTAACCCAGTTTTTGCAAATGTTGGTTCACTGGGCACCAGTGTACAAGAAAGATGTAGTTGATCTTTTGCAGGTTCAAAAGCAGGCTACTAAAGTAAGAAAAAAGGGATGGGAAAACTAGAGTACCAAGAAATATTATCAAAATTGGCATTGTTTAGTCTTTAAAAAAGAAAAAAAAAAAAAAAAAAAGATTAAGATGTGACCTAATAGCCATGTATATCAGGGGTCAGTACAGAGTTCTCTCCCACAATCTATTTATTTATTATTTAAGAACTGTTACTATAACAAGTGGGCATCTTTTTCATATAAAGCAGGGGTTGGCAAATTTTGATGAGAAGGGAGCCATTTCACTCCCTCCTCCATCGGCAACAATTTTTTTGAACCACAAAGGGGGAGGAGCGTACTCTCTTGATCACATGACCTGCCAACGTCCAATGAGAAGAAGCGCTAGAGGTCATGGGCTGGGCTATGGAGATGCGCTCCAAGCCACAACAAAGTGGCTAAAGAGCCACACTTTGCCAACCCCTGGTATAGAGGAAAGAAAGTTTCTACACCAGCATAGAAGGAGGTTCTTTACTGTAAAAATAATGAGGCTATGGAACTCTCTGCCTGAGGAAGTTGTCAAAGTTGATTCCATTATAGAGGCTTGGGTGATTTTCTTAAGTTTAAGGACATTACAAATTATGGGAACTAAATAACTGGAGATGGGATCTGGATCCAGGGAATTACTCAAATTTCCATATTTTGAGTCGGGAAGGAATTTTTTCCCCTAATATAAAGATATTTGGCTCTTGCCTTATGGGATTTTTTTGTCTTCCTCTGGATCACTATTGCAGGATAATGGGCTGAACTGGAGGGACTTGTGTCTTTTTTTCAGCTATATTACTATGCTCCTATAAAAAATGCCTGAGAGTTTGTTGACATGGAAAGTGAAACTCACACCCATATTCTTCTTTTGAAATCAGACGAGTCTTCGTGCTGCGAAAGTCCACAATTGGAATAACTTTGTAGTCAGTGACTTTCAAACTAAAGTAATGCCATTTAAGGGATATCATGAGCCACAAATTTTCCATTCTTAAATAATCCTATTTCATTTGTAACACCTCTATAAAAATCACTATACTACTATTCTTTAGTGATTAAAGGAGAACTATAGTTAGATTACATCTTTACATATGCAGTACTATAACTTAGTGAGAAGTGTTTCTTCCCAGTAGTTGTTTCATCTGAAGCAGAATGATTGAGTAGGCAGCACTGATAAACTCCCACACCAGGAAATGTGTGTGTGTGTGAGGTGTAATAGCCAGTTTTCCATGAAAAAGTACCCTCCCCCGGACATTGTTACCCTACTTACTACTTGGCACACGTGCACAAGTTAGCTTTCCTCTGTAATCTCCTGTATTCCAGGAATGATCAATGAGGTCAAAAAATCAGCACACTGTCAACCAGCTGCAGTCAGGCAGCTTTTTTCTTCTCCTGTTTAGCTGTTGTATCACACACATTTCCTGGTGCGGCAGTTTTCAAGTGCTTTGTAATAAATCATCCTGCTTCAGATGAAACACCTAGTGGGGAAATATCTAATGGGGAAAAACGCTTCTCACTAAGGTGTAGTATTGCATATGTAAAGGTGTAAAATCTATAGTTCCCCTTTAAAGAGATACAGTATTTATAAAATTGTCATTTAAATATATCATTTCCTGTCTCTACACAGCACTAGCATGACTACACCCTCCACGGGTCCTTGTGCGCAACTGGCACCAGGGCCCTCTCCCAGTGTAGGATTGCCAGCAAACACTATTATGTTCTGCCCACTTCAATACCTCACCAGCCCAGGCAACCTACTGAGATCTTTTTTTTTTTTGTTTTTTTTTTTTGGGGGGGGGGCATGCTAATGTCACTGTTCCACAGATGTTCAATATCAAGAAATATGCTGATAAGCTCACCAGGCACTGTAGCCTGAGTCAGGGTACGGGAGTTCACCTGTTATAAAGATGGCCTAAGCTGGGTATAGGGAGGCTATAGATAGCAGGAGCACACAACTTCCAAGGGAGATAGCACAGATGGCAAACGCAGTGCAATGCAGACAGAAACACCTTCTAAAGCCTTAAACCACAACAAAGTGCATCTAACCAATTTTGCTGCAGTTTTTTGCGGTTTAATGCTTACATGCAAAGTCACACTTTGTTTAGTTACAGTCACTATTGCACAAAATGGCCTATTATATTCATTCTGATGCTGTTCTTTGGGGGGGAGGAAATATCATTCTGACCTTTTTGATTCATTTCGCCATCTATCCAAGATTTTTTTTTACACTATTTTTCATTTGAGCGTTTCAATTCCTTCAGAATGATATATGACCAATAAAAAAATTGCTGATGTCAAAAAAAAGATCAGTATCAATAAATATCAATCCGTCACACCGTGCTGTGTTTTCAGTGTGGTTATCCCGACACTTCATATCGATATCGACATTCTTTTCTCGACACAAAACCTAATCTGACTGTTGCAAAATTACTGGACCTACTCCATAGGAATTAATGGGTTAAAACAGCTTTATTAATCAGTGCAAACATTGCTATCAATATATTGCCAATATTTAACCAGCATTAACAGGTCAAACTTTGACTTCAACTTTTATCAATGTCCCCGTGTGTGACACTGCTCTTTATGTCTACCCATGGTGAGAGGCAAGGCTTCCAGTGTTCCCTTGAATGATTAAGGTTTGCTTCACACAAAAATCCAATTAAAGGGCCTGAATACAGACTTTCTAAATTCTACCACAGACCACAAACATTCCTTGCCCTCTACAGCCCTGAGGCATATACTTGCAACTGCATTCTTCCCTAATTGCCTCAAAAGGCCTGCTACTGTATATGACAAAATGTTTACTTTCCTATAACTGATATTAAAGGTCTATCTGCAAATTCACATGCACACGTATTCCCCAGTTTTCTAACTACCTTTAAGAGCCTGGCATTTTCACCCTAGCAATGCTTGTAACTGTATTTGCCTAAGCAAGTGCTTTATGTTTTCCCCCTAGCAGACCAGGTCATCACAGAGTCAAGCTGTCAGGAATGTTTAAATGCTATTATCTGCAAGATGCTAATTCCTACAGCCTAGGAACTGTTTGCTCTGAATACATTGCAAGGAATACAAGGAGATAATCCCAGTCCCAGGTGTGGCTGCAGGACCAGGGTTGTGATTTCATACAGCTGCAGGGGTCTAAGAGCATACTGGGACTATGTACAAGAGCAAGGGTGAAGTTAGTAACTCTACATGGAGCAGATGTGGTGGGGATAGAATGGCAAACTATGGTGGCTTAATATTAATGCATTTATAGTTACTATGGGGGTTACCTGGAGTACCTGCACCAGATGCAGAAGAAAGGATACTCTATGCGTGCACGCATTCCCAGGGGTACGTATCAGTATTAGCTAACAGAAGTGATAAGAGTTTAGTTAGCGATACTGGTTTCTGTGGTCAGTGCTGCAATGGTTGCTAATTCAAGGTACACACATTTCTTTCCACCTATTAATAAGTGATTGCATAGCGTTTGAATGTATTAAATGCTTGTAATAAGAACATGCAAAAATATTTAGGTCAGGGCCATTACACTGAAGGCCCAAGGCAAGAGCCCCCCCCCACACACACACACACACCCCAAAATTAATTTTTTGGGCATAAGAGGGTTCTATGATTTTATTTTTTGGCAGTGCTAGATTTCCAATTCAGGAGCTTATATGCGCACAATGCTTGGCGCCTCCGACCACAAACACGGGCTGGCCACACCCCTTTGTACAAATAATCACACAAATTTATGCGCTGAACTGAACTGTTTTTTTCAGTGTAACTCATAATTTCCTTCAAAGTATAATGACAGCTGTCAAGAGTCAACATTTGGACATTTAAAATAAATTTCAGTTAGAATGTATTCCTCTATCTGCAACCCTGACTAGATGAGAGCTGCCTATAGGCACGGGCCTTCCTATAGGGAAATACAGCTCTGGTAACAAGATCCAAACCTCAATGTATGTATCTATGACAACTGTCCCTCAAGGGGTTGACAGCACAGACAAACGGGAAAATACAGAGGGTTTCAGATTCATAAAAAAATGAGTTTAAGCTAAACAGAAAGTTTACTAATTGTGTTTGCCTGGATTATATAAAGGAGCTTTTTAAAGGAAACATACTGATCCAGCAGATATATCCATTCATTACATTACCTCTATGGCACCTTTTAGCAATCTAAATACATTTTTTAAATGGATGTTTCTTCTTTTGGGAAAAGGAAGAAAAGATGGTTTGACCATGAGAACAAGGCGGCTTTTTTTTACAGTAAGTATAGTGGAAGCCCAATGGGAGAGGTGCTGATAAAGAATCCATTGTTGGGCACGGTCAGGTTTTACACCGCTGGGTTAGAAGTGATTGCAAATGCACAACAGCAGCATTCCCAAACTGGGACATGTGAATTACTGTGACTTTCTTGCAATTAAACAGGATGATCATTTAATGCAAAATAAATTAGAATAAGAGAGAATAAGGAAAAGTGAGAAACTGTCCACAACCAAATAGAGTATGAAGAAATGTAGCGTTAAAGTAAACAGACACTCCAGAGGTTAAAACGTAACCTTTAATAAATATGCTTAAAAATATGTATATATGGGGTGTCTAAAGCAAACTGACACTGGTGAATTAACAAATAAGGATAAAAAGTACCTATGTCTCGCACCCACCCCATGGTACTGCCCAGCTATTCTGGGCTTCCCCAAGTCAACCTAGAGAAAAAAAGAAAGTTAATAGTCTAGCTATATTCCCAATTTACCTAGGCCCATCCTAACCACCCTCCATGGGTAATGCCCACCTGTTCTGGAATTCCCCTAAGCAACCAAGGGAGAAAAAAAGATTGGTTAGTAGTCCCTCTATAGGGTGGGTGGTACTGAGTTAAATTCAATTAAAAGTAGTCAAGTAGAAAAGCCTAGACCAGTGGCCAGCAAACCTTTTCAGCACCGAGTGCCAAAAAGTGACATCACTAACCAACACCTTACCCCGAATACAGGAGCTGATGAGTGACGTCATCACGTCAGTGTTGGGGAAGAGCTCTGTCATGGCTATCTTATCAGGGCACAAGCGCTCCTTCAGTGTAGGCCGTGGACCCGACCTGAAAACTGTCAGGTCAGGTGCATGGCCTGTGCTGAAGGAATACTTGCTCACTGGGGAAATCAGTGGAGACAACGGCGGGCATGCCATAGGTTTGCCACCCCTGGCCTAGAGCAGGGGTCAGCATACTCTGGCTCCAGAGCCACATGTGGTTCTTCAGCTGCCTTGTTGTGGCTCTTAGCACACCTCCCTCCGACACTTCTGATGGGACATCAGCAGGTTATATGATCGTGAGCATGTGCTCCTACCCCTTTGCAGTTCCACAAAAAAATTTTCCCCCGGTGGAGGAGCGGGCAAAATGGCTCCCTCATATGCAAAGATTGCCGACCCCTGGCATAGGCCAAGCAGGAGCTGTGTGGTAACAGCTTAATGAAAATATGCGACAAATGTATGTTTCGCTCCTATTTCAAGATCTTTTTCTCTCTTATTCAAATTTGCATTCATTAGCTGGTTACCTATACAGCACCACTAATTACTAAATTATACTCCCTCTTCCTATACAACATAAGCACTACATTTATTTTGGAGACTGCAGTGTGTCCTGTTTTCCCTATTTCAATTTTCCCTGGGGAATAGCAATGCAAATTAAAGCAAATGCGTAAAAATCGGAGTTGGAGACAATTTATTTCCAATTGCATAGGAATTAATAGTGATTTGAGTTTTAGAGTGATTAAAATAATATTACCAAAGTCAGTCAGTCCAACACCCACAAAAGGATCATATAATGTGAATTTTTTATAATGGAACATTAACATTTATCTGCATATACCTGCCAGTACTGTTTAACTGAATAGAATCTAAAACTTCACTGCATGAAATCACATGCTAAATCGAATCAATCTAGTCACCCATGTCACCAACAAACATGTGTAAAAAAAGGGGAACAGACCAGGACACATAAATATTTATAACAGAAGAAACATTATTGTATTATTATTATTATTTATAATTTTATTTATAAAGCACCCCAAATTTACGCAGCGCTGTACAATTCAGCAATACAAATATAATACAGACATGGGATAAGTGCATTAAGCAAGTCAGTGACGTCGGCCCCTCACATAGATCCACCCCCTCCCGAGTTTCACCTACATTAACCAACTGTGCATGAGCAGATAGGAAAAACCCTGTAAGAGAGGGGCGGGACTATGTAAAGGACCGACGTCACTCACATAACCAGGAAGTGAGGAGGAGAGGTGGTGTATTCATCTGATGATCCTGGGCTGTGACTCGTCAGATGAAAACTGATCTTCACTTTGTGTACTGCTGCTAGATCGATTAGGTAAATATGAATTGACACCATAGTTCTCCTTTAAGAGCTATTCATGTCTCAAAGTTGCCAAACATTTTAAAATAAGTATTATATACTAAAGGGATTCAGCTGGCAAAAACTGACACATTGTTGCTTCTTTTTTTTTTTTTTTTTTTTTGCACACATTTCATTATTATAATTAATAGCTGATAAATCTAGTTAAAAGGGGATGTAAAGTCAAAACATTTTTTTTCATATGTTGGAATTTTATTACCCATCCTTAAAAAAAGTTTTATAATACTGTTTGTTGTTTTTCTTTTCTATTCTTGTTATTAGCTTTTGAATTATCGTTAAACAATTATTAATGTGCTCCTGTAGAAACTTTCAGCCAGGGAAGAGTTTTAGTAACATCTGCAGATTGTTCTTTTAAGGAACTCAGCCAGGTAGAATGATCTTCTTTTCTTTCTGTACAGTGCAGATCTCTTCTATCCACTGGGTACACGACAGGCAGCACAGTCATTAGATCTTGCAAGCATTGCTGAATATTTAATTGAAATATATTTTCAAAAATGGTCAAATTATTGGCTTAAATAAGAATACGCTGCAAACACTGATAGCTAGAGAACCCCTTTATGAGGTAATGTTGTATGGAATAATGCAATACCTCAGATAAGATTGGAAGATCTGGTTTCAGGCACTTAGCATGGCTTAGTATGTGCAGGGGAGCTAGCATCATGATGTCATTAGAGATTTCCAATCAGTTTTGTTTCATTAGCTAATTTAAAATCAATCATAAACAAATGACTGTTGGATATCAAAGTATAGCTTGCAAACAGAATACAGTCACAAATTAGGCAACTAGGTACATACCGTGTTTCCCCAAAAATAAGACAGTGTCTTATATTAATTTTTACTCATAGAGACGCACTAGGTCTCATTTTCCTGGGATGGCTTATTTTTGGACACGGTACTGGTATGGTATATTTTTCGCACTTTACTACAGCTAAGTCTTATTTTCAGGGGAGGCCTTATATCTGTAAGCTTGGAAAACAATTACATTAGGCCTTATGTTTGTGGAAACAGGGTAGTCAAGTGTCCTGTAGGCCTATGTTTTTCCCCCAAAATGTACTTGAAACTGGGAACACAGACTTCTCCATATATATATATATAAGTTAGGATAGAGTGGTCGTGTTAGTCCACAGATGCAAAAAAATGAGTATTGCAGTATTTTGTGATACCTTTTTTTATTGGACTAACAGTCTTTTTAAATAAACCAGCTTTCGGAGAGTTAATTCTCCCTTTTCAGGTTGGTTCAAAGCAATACTAGTCTGGCCAGCATTTTCTATGATGGATTACCGTGGTTCAAAACCTCGTCAGCACCCCATATCTACGTGTAAATGGGTTGGCAGGGGATTACCAAAACATTGCCAAGAAGGTTTAATAATCTATGGTGATATTTATAAAGCTTCACTCATCCGCACAATCCCATGTTTTTGCCCAAGAATCCCTTTTGTATTTTGATTGCTCATTTCCATTTCTGTTTTGGTGACATGTGATTTTCATGTGGAGAAACGAAGTTTAATTTATTACTACCTCTGGCGAACAGGTGTCTGATGTGACTTGCCTGCAACTACACAGAGATGAATACAGATGTGATTGATTTTCAGTGCAACTGATTTTTTAACAATAAGTTGCACTCACCTGCAGCCATTTTTGATGGACTGGTTAACAAGACGGTGGGCCAAAATGTGGATCCAAAAGCATCTTTTTTTTTGTTAACCATTAGCCTGTTTCTAACAATACAAATGCACATTTCTATTAGTCATTCCCTGTGTCCCCAGCATTAAGGGTCATGACTTATGACATCACACAAGCATGTGACATCTGCATGGGGGAATGGGCAGGAGGCATAAGCCATGCGATTTTGCCTTCTTACAAGTATAATAAGAGGCAACTGGGAACAGACCCATAAAAACAATGCTGAAGGAGTTAGCACATATTGTTAGTAGGAAACAGGCTTATACATTTTTGTGAACCTCTTAACATGATGTGTGCATTTGTACAATCAGATAAATTTGCAAAGCAGCTTGAGGTATCACCTATAGGGTGGCCTTTGGAGCAATGTAAAAAAAAAAAATTTTGATCATTTTGACCACTTATAAAGAATTTATTCTCCATGTATAGGGTGTTGATCGATTAAAGCAACCAGCCATAATCGCATTAACTGGCTTTCCAACTGGCCATGTTTGAAAACATTTATCAATGAGCTTTATCAATACTGTGAATTCCAGCAGTATAGGTCAATGCCAGAATGATCTTTGTTACATAAATGTATGGATAGCCTGAGGCTGCATCGCTGTTACAGATTTCATGCCTCAAGTCTCAAGAGAAGGTTTCACAAGTGGCATACTGTAGCCCCTGGTACTTACCTACACACCATGGGTCAAAGAGATGCATTCTAAAACCAACAGCAGTCTTACTTTCACAGATGTCTGCGATTGGTATTACCAGTAGAACCTGACTTTGCAACTGAAACAACTAAATAATACATTTTCTTACAATGATTCAAGAGTTACAGATATTACTTTAGGACAAAGAGGAGTCCAAAGCATATTCTGGCAGCAAAGTTTACATTACTAGGAAGAAACAAGCCAGCTCCTATAATCAGAGAGCCATCAGAGAAATTCAAATGACCTAACAAAAGGTTTAATAAATTAAAACGGTTTTCTGCTCCTTTAATTATGGAAAACTCATTTGCATCTGTTGTTAGGTATTAAATGCACTTTAAGCTCAGCGGTGATCTGATTTGGGTACACTGTGTCCATTTACTGCCGAACTGAAGCTCAATTACAGCTAATTGGGTTCTGTAGGACCAGTCTGTAGCAACCAAGTTGCAGTATTCCAGGAGATTGTCCATTTTCCACAGTTCACTATTATCAATGAACAAGATCTAATTCAGCAGCTATAGAACTTCTTGAATCTTAAAACACTGGTGTGCAAAAGGCCACACTAAGCAACTTTATGGAGAAAACTTAAAAAGGACAGGTGCAAACACACTCTTGTACTGTAACTCATGGTAAATATTTCTTTCTCTAGTAAATTGATCAAAGCTAATTTCCAAATAGTAGCCAAAGACCACAACACCAGTAAAACGTTTAGAACTATCCCCTATTGTATTTTTATGATTAGTGCACAAGTTTCCCAAAAATAATTTTATGCCTTATGATAGATGTCAGTCAACATTTACATTATAAAATGGGGAGAAAAGCTGTTAAAAATGCAATCTAAAATAATCAGTCTAGCTGCCCCTATATAAATCTAGAGAATAAAGGTGTTATATCATATTGCCTGTGAGGTCTATGACGTAAAGTGAAATTCCTTAGAGTCCAAATGCATTAAGTAAGAAATGGGTTCTTCTGAATGTGATTAACACAACTGAGTGCATGTCAACTGCAGAGTAGACTATACACGATGGAACAGTAGCCAATTTTAGCAGTAGCACTTTAGTTTAATATGAAACTTTCTGGAACGTTTTAATGAAGGTCTTTAAAACCCAAACAGAAGTATTCTTTTAAATTGAAATTCCCTATGATGAATACTTCTAATCAGATCTAAAATCCATTATATATATATATATATATATATATATATATATATATATATATATATATATAAAACACAAATACAAAGTTTGCCATATATATATTAAGCAAAGTAATTAAACAAATACAAAGTTTGCCTTAGACAAAAGTATGCAAGAAAACTATTTCACATAATCCTACACAAGCTAGTGTGAGGTGTGTATTAGTTAAAGTTTGCAGATTCTTAGATTAAGTGTGCTAAACTATTTGCCTTTTTATCCACACCTGGCAATGTGACATTATGGGCCAGGCACATTTTAAATAGACAAACATTAACACCATAACAATGTTTTGACTGAAGCTAACAATTTAAAGAGTACTCCTAACCACACAAAGCTAAAGTTACATATGGTACAACGTGACCATTTTTTGATATTGTACAGTGTTGTTTGTATTGAGAACAAGGCCTTCGGAACTGATTTATGATCCATCCCAAACAGTGTGTATACTCAGCAGAGATCTGCACTGCAGCTGGGCTGTTTGGCAGTAAGAGAGAACTGCTCACTGCTGGTTAAAGTCTGTGCCAATCAATACCATGCCTGACAGTGCAGAAGGAAAAAAGGACCCAGTGATCCCAGCTGAAGAATGCACAAACATTAATGTCAATGCACAGCTGAAATTGCAAGCCCTGCCTTACAGGAACTCTACCTGCAAGAAGCACACGCTCACCAATGATGCATGGAAATATAAAATGTATAAACGTAAACGTGCAAATCAATCGAATGCAAAACGTGCTGATAAACTGTCCAATTATTTAAAGTTTTTAAAGTTTGCAAAAAAAAAACCCATGCACCATGTTCTGTGCAAAAAAAAAACCATGCAC
>WMED01018361.1:2237-12731 GCA_019650415.1 Pipa parva | reverse complement strand
CTCTCTGTGTATCTATATCTCTCTGTGTATCTATATCTCTCTGTGTATCTATATCTCTCTCTGTGTATCTATATCTCTCTCTGTGTATCTATATATCTCTGTGTATCTATATATCTCTCTGTGTATCTATATCTCTCTGTGTATCTATATATCTCTCTGTGTATCTATGTATCTATATGTCTGTCTGTTTCTGTATCTATCTCTCTCTATATCAAGCTATCTATATCTATCTGTCTGTCTCTGTATCTGTCTATCTGTATATGTCTGTCTCTGTATCTATCTACCTATCCATCTGTCCATCCATCTATCTCTGTATCTATCTGTGTATCTTTCTCTGTATCTATCTGTATCTTGTATTGTACAGGTTATCCCTGGGTCTGAGATGGGTGATGTAATTATTAGGTTCCTCGTTGGAGCACTGTGCAGTCTTCCAAACATATATCAAAATAATGAAAAAGAAGAACCACACACAGGCAGCTGTGCTGCAACCCTTTATTGGGAGAAGATAGAACACTACATATTTCGGGTCTTACGCCCTTTATCAATACCCGAAACATGTATTGTTCTACCTTCTCCCAATAAAAGGTTGCAGCACAGCTAACTGTGCATGGTTCTCCTTTTCCCTTATTTTGATCTATCTGTATTTATTATATATGCTATAGGGCAGGGGTCGGCAAAGTTGTTTTGGGAGGGAGCCATTTCACTCCCTCCTCCAGCGGCAACAACTATCTTGTGAGCCGCCGGAGGAGGGAGACGTGCCCTCTCCCAACCACATGACCACCGATAGCCAATCAGAAGAGCCATCGGTGGTCATGGGGAGGGGGTCTTGGGCAAGGCTTCGGCAGTGCGCTCCGAGCCACAACAAGGCAGCTAAAGAGTCACAAGTGGCTCACAAGCCGCACTTTGCCGACCACTGCTATAGGAAAACAGCAAAACATGTTGTATTATATGGTATTCTGAGCAATCAGTTTGTACATTTTAACCCTACTCTTTTAACAGGTGCTAAAAATATTTGCAATTCTGCCATTAAAGTTTATTGCATGAGTGCAACGTTTTAGTCATGCTTCATTTAATGTTGAAGGTCATATCATAATAATGTCCAAAAAAAAATGGCACAAATTGGTATTGAATTGGCAGTAAAAGTTAGTGCTATGTGTTACATCCTTTATGTTTACTAAACATCACATATTTGCTATGTTGTAAATGCGAATGAGATTTATAAATGAACATGCTTTAGTAGCAATCCCAGTTTTCTTGTGAATCTGAGACGTAAAATAGAGACGGTATAAGCAGTAAGTCTAGACAGCTTTTCCTAAATAGTTGCTAATTTTTGAACACAACATTCTCTGAATTACAAATAGATTTAAAAGAAGAGGAAGTAATGAGAATGAAAAGAGAAGCCATGCAAATCTTTTTATTTTTACCCTTTCCATAAATATTTACCTCGTTGGGGTTAAAAGAGTGTAAAACTTAAGTATATCCGAATATTCTTAAAAACAGTCATTTTTTATATTTATAAATGACTAATTCAGTGAGTTCCAAATAAAGGGGTAATCATCAACAATCCTAATTGCAGCCCATCTATGTACGGTAATTAAAATCTGAACTGGACCCTCCAATCCACCACCAGTATAATATTGTAAGAATCTACCTGTCTCTATGAGCTAAGGGAACCCTAGGCTCTTCCCTCCCATGGGCTCAGTAGCAGTTTCCTTGCCTGTCTTTACGATATTAGATATGTCCTTGATTTAAACCGGATCAGGTGCCACGGAACCAGCTAAATTTACAGGCATTAAACCAGATCAGGTGCCATGGAACCAGCTACATTTACAGGCATTAAACCAGATCAGGTGCCACAGAACCAGCTGAATTTACAGGCATTAAACCAGATCAGGTGCCACGGAACCAGCTGAATTTACAGGCATTAAACCAGATCAGGTGCCATGGAACCAGCTACATTTACAGGCATACTAATTTCCTCAAAGATGTGTCACATTTTTATGACTCATACTGAAGAGGCAAAAATATACAACTGTTAGGAGCAAGTGGGTTTCTGAAGGTGTGAATATGCTACTAACTATTCACTGAGTGCCAGATTCTCAAATAAGCCAACAGCATCAGGAGTGTTGGAATATGTAGAAATCATTTCCAAGCCAATGTAAATGGCATCTAAAAGTGGTTACTGAATTTTTTAATAATAAAAAAAACTGTAAAGCAGAGGGAAAGTGAGATGGGAAATGTACTGCACTAATTTGCAACAAAAAAATGCATCTTAGCATTTTTACAACTTTAAATAGCATTACAGTGTTAAAATCAATGTAACAAGAATATAGTAAGTATCATTCAGTACTTTATAAATCAAGTGGCTAATATGTGGGACTCCATAACACAGTGTTAAAATCAATGTAACAAGAATATAGTAAGTATTATTCAGTACTTTATAAATCAAGTGGCTAATATGTGGGCCTCCATAACACAGTTCAAGAGCAATCATGACTCACTCCACTATTAAAGACAATCACCTAAAGCCCCAAGGTTTGTACTATATATTTTTTTTCCTTATCTACCTAGCATCAGGTATAGTATTAGTAAAATATACTTCTACTTTACTACCTGCAATGTGCATTAGGAAGTTATTAGCACACCACACATGTACAAAGCATACCTGGGAACTTCACCTCAAGACTCTGTATTTGCTAACAAATACTAGTTCTCCAAGTAAATTGGCAGGTTCCCTGGGTATGGAGTTTATGGCCAGTCCCAAGTCCTGCCCACTGCCATTTCACTCTGAATCCACCTGTTTACTCCCCAACCCACCCTATAGTGCCCTTAAATATACCTACAATGTAAATCATTATTCCCTCCCAATGATGCCTCACCCCAAATGTGATGTCATTTGCATAATTGAGACAACCTGGTGCAGCTGGAAGGACTTCACTTTCCAATGTCTGGAGACTTTTGTGTAAGCTGGGAAAAAGGAGGCAGTGGAAATTCTGCCTTAGAGTTACCATGGGAACAAGTGCACCAATCACCTGTCTCTGCAGTAAGTTTAACTTTGGTGTCAATGATGAATGAGGCAAATTTCTTTCCAAATTGCTAGTATGGAAGTGATCTTTGTTGTATGTAGGAAGGCCCTATATTTTCACATTAGCCATAACCTCCACTGAGAAAAGTGCATTAGTAGTTAGTAGTAGTTAGTTAGAAGTAAATCTTGGCATTTATGTCATATCTTACAACTTATATTTCACTAACAGTTGGATACCTATAGAGGTCACAGAGGGGCAAGGAAGAGGTGGCATTGCGGAGGAAAAGGGTCTGGTGCTGATCTGTGAAGGGTTCCCCAGGTACATGATCTGCACCAGACTCCCTTCTGGAAAGGTATGGAGCTGTCCTCTAATATGCCTGTCATTGATTTAAAGAATATTTTATTTTACATTTTCTCCCTATTGATAGTCAAAGAAATGACATCTTAATATAGATGAAAATGGATTTTCTATGAAATGGTTCTAAAGGTAGACAAAATAAACAATGTACCTGTCTAAACCAAAATAAAGCAGATAAAAGAAGACGTGTTGCTAACTAATCCATTAGAACCCTTTGTCGCATTACATTTGTGATAGGTGCAGTCTTGCAGAAGGTAGAGTCCAGTAAAGAGCCAGTAAAACCTGAAAAAAAAAACATTTCAATATATCTAGTAAAATCTTTGAAGCTGAATTCCTTATGATCCTTTCGGGACAGAATGATCACATTTGTTTTTATGCTTTCCGAAGAAAAATGGATTTTGAGAAGTGTTAATCATTTTATGATGTAGTCTTGTAGTCTTTTAGCAAAGACTTTGTTGTTTCCAGCACTGGGGAAAACCCACATTAGTAAAAAAAAAATTAACAAAAATGACCTAATCTTTGGCCATTGTTAAGACTGTGACATTAGCATACAATTTTTTTCCTGGACTTGTACAACACCTCCTTAGCTACACACTCTACAGAGAAGTCCCCTGTCCCACAATGCTATGCACTCATCACATAACTTATCAAACAGCTGATCTGAACCCGAGTGTGCAGCAATATGGATGCCTTTGGATGAAGCAGTAAATTGCAGAATCTTTATACAATGTGTTTTCTGGTCTTGGAATGTGTCGTCATTGGCTTTTGAGGTATTCTGCAAAACATTTTCATAACTTTGCCAAAGAAAACTATAAAGTTCATACTGTATATTTGTTTTCAATACTGCTGGCAGATAAATGAGTTTCTCTTCAAAATCAACTTCTTTAGCAGTAATGCAATATGCAAGCTGGAATAAAACATGTTTTGCTAGAGAAAATTATTGACAAAAACTATTTTGCTGAGGAAATTCTTGCAATAGCTGGATTGGCTGCTATCATTTGCACTCATCATTAAGGCAGTAAACGCACCACTTGTGACTTTATTGAATATTTAAATCCAATAATGAAAATGTTTTATCACTGGATGCCCTTGATGTCTGTTTCCAGATGTTTTCCTTACAATAACAGGCAACTGTACTACAATAAATCTTGTGGTGCTACAGTCAAGTTCCTCTTCTTATTTTGAACAATCTGACTGGATTCATTAAAAAAAAAGTCTCAAAGTCATTTATAGTTACAAAAAATTCAATTTGTGAATTTTGCGTTTCCACAACTTATACGTTGTGTATATAAAGTATGATATTTAGCGTCAAAATTTGGGCTTTATGGAGTACTTTCTGAATATGCATTGCTTAAAGCACCAAAAATATAGAGAGCCTCACTGACTAAAGTCTGAATAATCGCATAGAGCTGTGAATTTGCATTTATTCTCCACTTCCCAATATTCTCTTATTAAGCAAAGTCTGTGAAGTGGCGAATACGAGACCAATTTGGGCCACGACATGAGTTGTGAACTGACAGAGCTCTTTGCATCATTTTGAGTGCGCGTACACAGGTAGTTCTACTATTGACTAAGATGCGGAGTGTGTCCAAGGAGCGAATGCCACTAGATGAACTGCTCCAAATTCACCTCTTTGACTTCTCCACTTCAGAGTGGCAAACTGGGGAGTTGATGGCAGGGCTCTAGTGTTGCATAAGGCATTCAAAAGTGACAATGGAGACTGCAACTAAGTGACAACATAACCAAGGGGACATAGAAATAGATAGAATTTTCACAGAATACAGTTAGTGGGATATGATGAGACTGATGTCACTGTCCTTCATTTGTCAAATTTGTCTCCCTCCACCTAACTTCTCATCCTGCTTCTACCCACCTGACTATGCCACACTTTGATTCTGGCAGCATTTGCCGCTGTCTGCCTGTTCGACAAGTGTATTCTCCACTTAGTTAATAGTAAAAAGTAAATTCGCAACTATTTTGGTGATATAACTCGAATTACAAAGTGAATTCGACAGGTTTATTCCCACTTTAGTTAATGAAGCTCTAAGACTGAGTGAGGTCTGTTTAACAAACACCTACAACATGCTGAAATACACCAATGAGCCATAGTCCCTACCTAAGTAGCACCTAACATTTACATTTTAATGATAGGGCCCCTACCCCACATTAAGTTATGGGATGGGGCCCTATAATTCAAATCTAAATGTCCCTTGTCCTAAGACTTCCCCTACTTGCATGTGGGGTAAAGGGTCTAGTAGGGGCACTCACCCCCTAAGTATTGGGATGAAGGTCCTTCAATGCACTGGCAAGCCTGTAAAGATAAAATAATTTATCAATTGGCCTTATTAATACATGCAATGACAATTTTGAAGTCACGCTATTCTCGGCCACTTCCATTTTTTTATAATTATTGTATTTATATAGTGCCGTATAGTATTTATATAGTGCCAGCATCTTCTGCAGATTTTTATAGAGATTAACCTTTTACTTTACTCTCAGTAACTGTAGAGCTTACAATCTAGTTTCCCTACTAGATCACACACATACTAAGCTTAGTCAGCTTAACTTAGTCTGTGTTTGGATTGTGGGAGGAAACTAGATTACACATAAGAAACTCACACTACTAATGTTAAAACTTTCTTTTAAAAAAAATTGATAAATAAATAATATAAATCCAAAACAAAAACCTCTGTCAAAAATCCAAACCTAAATAAATCCAAGACACGATGATGGAACCAAAAACCAAACCACAAGGGGTCTGTGCACAACCCTGTTTATTTCTATTAAAAACTGAGGGAAAATGTTATTTCCTAAATCCTGGTAACAATTCTGACACTATTTTGTTAAATATTAGCAGCTCCCCTGCGTTCCTGAATCAAATTTTAAAATCAGCAAAGAAATGTTTTCCCCATATGATTATTTTGTTCTTTTTGCCCACTATTACACTGTGATTTTGTTCTTGTGTAACAGGTTTATTTACTTAGATCTAAGCACAGAAACTCGAGGCTTCTGTATAAAATCCTGAGTCATTTCTACACTTAGCAATTATGCAAATTTACAGAGAAAAACAGCCAAATTAATGTCATGCCCAGCATAGAGGTTTCCCTTTACAGAAAAAAACTCTCTTTTTGATAAACTTTCCCAAAAATCTTTTTTTTTTTTTTACTGATTATTTGTAATAATTATTTTTCCCTCTACTTTGACATCAGTTTAATCTTTAACCACTATGGGGAGTCATTTCAACATGTGAAGAATTCTTAACTGTTATATAATAAAATATGGAATTATTTTTTTTTTTTTTACTGAAACTTTATAGCACATTTGTGTCTTTTTTATATTATATTTATAGGAAATATTATAACATACATCAGCAGCCCACCTTAGAATAATGCAAAATCATGTTATTAATTATGTATATTAGAGGCATGTTCTGTCCCTTGGATGGGCCCTCTTGAAAAAATCTGCACCACATCAAGGCTGGCTTCATAGATGTGCACAACCCTTTTCATTAGGGTTTGCCTCCGAGCAAATTTCCAAGTGGTAATTCAGTAAATTACTGGACTGCAACCTAGGTAAACCCCATGCACATGCCTATGGCTGGATCATCCATTTCACATTTTCAGCCACCTTAGCCTCCTAGCTTTGAGAGACACCCAACAGATGATTTCTTTTCTTTTTTTTTAATTAATCTACCATTGATTATCTGTCTACATTAGTGCCAGCTTCCCCCCCCCCCCCACAGTAAAAAATGAGATGCTGAAATGTTACATCTTGTTTATACCTGCAGCAATTTAAAAAACAACAAGGGGAAACCACCCATAATTATACCAGAGGATCTGTAACAACCATTTTTAGCATAATCAGTAAATAACAGCAGAGACTACAGATTTAGTGGGGAAGTACTGCTAAGCAAAATTAATATATACAGGGGAGTCCCACTAAAGGGGATAACTAGATTTTTATCTATGCAATGAGTGACTGGAAATCCTGCTATCTTGATCTAAAGATATGCCTGGTGAATTTAAGGTAGAGAAAACTTAAACTATTATTAACACCAGAGAAAGAAAGAAACATTCCATTTTGCATGGAAGTTGTTTGTATGTAATACTTGTTATAATATATTCTTGGTTTGTATTGTTTTCTGTATTTTTCTCTTTGCTCGTTGAAGTAATCTTTTTGTCTTTTAACACACTCCAGCACAGTTGCATTGTTATACTGTATATGTAAAATCTACGCAGGTCCCCAAATGATCTGTACTGCTCCCCACATGCCCCTGTATCAGTGATTCTCAGCCTTTTGAGCTCCGTGTGGTAAAATTCTACAAAAAAAAAAAAAAGAGCATACAGTAACTTGGGTGGTTTGTCACTTCAGGAAAAATGCATCATTTTTGAAGGTGGGGCAACTCTCCTACTGAGAGTGTGTCACGAACGGTACCATGAAAACATCTCGGCGTGTTATAAGTTAGCCATCAATGCTCTATGGGGTTAATTCACCAAAGATTGAACTTACCCTGCCATCGTTCGCTTCAGTATGCATATCCTGTTATGCACTCACTGATGTCCTGCACACGGACATCAGCGAACGCTTTTAAAGGGATTACAGTCTCGCGAGGCATGTCGAGTAGAGCGTCGCAAGCTTCGCTGAGACTGGAATCTCTTTAAAGCGTTTGCTGATGTCCGCATGCAGGACATCAGATAGCGCATAACAGGATATGCATACTGAAGCGAACGATGGCAGGGTAAGTTCAATCTTTGGTGAATTACCCCCTTAATGCACTGTACTGCACCCTCACACAGTCTGTGCTGCACCTCCTCTGTATGCTTTATGCTGCCTCCAACAGTAAATGTGAATAAACACATCCAGACAATATCATCCTTGTCCTCTAGTTTATCTGTAAGTTTTTAAAATTGTTTATATTGTGGTACATCATTTTGGTCAAATTGACTAATGACAAATGATGATTAAACCTGATGTGTTGTCACATTTGCAGTGAATAAACATGAAGTTGTGTAATGAATCGAGTTGTGAGTAAATTCACCATATTGCTGAAAATAATGTTTTTTATATGCATGACTGAAATGTCTACAAATACAAAGCACTGTATTTTTTTAGATCATCATAATTACATAACATTACTCAAAATACAGTAATGACTAATGGCATTTATTTTAGACTACAAATCACATGATCCTCTGTAAAGTTTGTACTGACTTTGAGAGTTGCAGTGGCTCTTGAAAAATGTGGAGCATGCTTCCAAATAAAGTGGTTAAACAGCAAAATGGGGTAATGTTTGCTTTATGATATAAACAGCTAGTTTTGATGTCACAACTAGCCAATTCTTAAGTTATACATTACAGGAAGTTAAAAAAAATAGTTCTACTGCATTGTATATGTCAGTATTTTTTAGACAGGCCATGATTTGCATGTTTTATTGATAACAATAGAGTTTTGTGTAATTCCTGGTTCGGGTTGGGGTGCTTACAGCATTGAAAGCAGGTGTTACCTGGAGTCATGAAATAAAATGCCTAATGACAAAGCAGGAAAGCGTCAACCTTCAGTGAATGGAGGCTCTTGGCAGGGTTTGCACTGTTTTGGTTCTTTTTCAATTGCATTTAGTGTTTGGCTGCATGCATTTTTGAGATTAAAGGGGGTAATTCAGGAACGATCAAAGTACCCTTGAGAAGCTTCTCATCACTTCGCCGAGACGGGGACGTGTTCACTGGACTCCTGCACTCGGAGATCAGCGAACGCTTTAAAGGTACTTTGGTGAGGCGACTCGAGTGTTCGCAAGGTAAGCTGAAGTACCTTTAAAGTGTTCGCTGATCTCCGAGTGCAGGAGACCAGTGAGCACATACCCGTCTCGGCAAAGTGATGAGAAGCTTCACAAGGGTACTTCGATCGTTCCTGAATTACCCCCTAATTGGGGGTTATTCATTAAAGTCTGAATTGTTGAGGATAGGTGCAAATTCGCCCATTAAAGACAGTCACAATAGGCTGCTACTGTCGCAGTTGTGTCTTTATAATGAGAATATTGTGACAGTTGTGACTTTATTATGGAAAAATTGTCGCAATCTTAAAATTACAATTTTTTCACAACTTTACAATAGGGAAATTGTCGTGGATTTACAATGGAAATACGCTGTTTGCGAATTCGACAGTCGAATACGTACCTTAGTGAATAACCCCCTAAAGTGTACCCATAGCCTTAGCACTGTTACTTGAGTCAGGCTATGGGGCTAAAGCTAAAGCTATCCTGTATCACAGTTATAAAGTAAGACGTGTACAGTGTGGCTTTATAACTGAGTTATGCAAAAGTGTATAAGCTTTGAGTCATCTAATTGCTATAGAGTAGCATCTAAAATTAATTTTTACTTTATCAAACAAAGCATATGGAGCAATGCTAAACAAAGTCTGCTGCTAGCACATTAAATGGATACTGAAACATGCACATTATAGATTAGATCTTATACAAAGAATTCCAGAAACAAGCTGTAAAAAAGCGCACACAAAGCACAAATAGTGCCTTATTACAATGACCAAATAAAAAAAACAAGAAACAAAGTCCATGAACTTCAAATAGTGTGTGAAGTGGACAAAAACTGTTAATTCACCAAATAAATAGGTGACCAAAAGCACTCTTGAAACACCACCACCCATGAGTGTGGAGGCTTACCAGAAATAACACAAAAAGAGCATTCTTATATAGTGCTACTATATTATGCAGCTTTACAGAGATTCATCATTCTATTCAGTATCTGCCCTGTGGGCCATACAATCTAGTTTCCTTATTCAGTCACAGACGCAGATGTATGTTTTTGGATTGTGGGAGGAAACCCATGCAAACATACAAACTCCATGCAGATAAAGTCCAGGGTGGAATAGAACACGGAGCCCAGTGCTGCAAGGCAACAGTGCTAACCACTGTGCTACCATCAGACTGTAAGCATTAGAATGCAGCCATGTTGATTGCAGAATAAGGCAAATCATAAGCAACTCATAATCCCACAGAGGTATTCATATCCATCCATCATAAGAAAAGGGATAAAGCTCATATAGTGTAAAATACCTTTTAATCATCTATTGAGATTTTATATATATATATATATATATA
>WMED01018360.1:0-12731 GCA_019650415.1 Pipa parva | reverse complement strand
CTCCAGTTATCCAGTTCCCATAACTTGTAATGTTCTTACACTGAAGGAAAGCATCCAGACACTTTAATGGAATCAACCATAACAACTTCTTCAGGCAGAGAGTTCCATAACCTCACTACTCTTACAGTAAAGAACCCACTTCTATGTTGATGCAGAAACTTTCTTTCCTCTATACACAGAGGATGTTCCCTTGTTATACTTACAGTTCTTGGAATAAATAGATTTTGGGAGAAATCTCTGTAATGACTGTACTGATATATTTATACATAGTGATTAGTCGAGAAAAAAAGAAGAGGTGACCTAAACAAGAACAATTTTGATAATCTTTCTTGATAATGTAGTTTTCCCATTCCTTTTATTACTTTCGTAGCCTGCCTTTGAACCCGCTCAAGCTGAACTACATCTTCCTCGTACACTGGTGCCCCAAACTGCACACAGTATTCCAAGTATGGTATGATGAATGCTTTGTAATTATGTTCTTGTCATGTGCATCTATGTTTCCTTTTGATGCACTCTATGATCCTATTTGCTTTGGCAGCTGCTGTTTGACACTGATTAATACAGTTAAGTTTATTGTCAACTAAAGTTCCTAAATCCTTTTCCATGTCTTTTTTTCCCCATTTAGAAAACAATCTTCAGTTGAATTTTCTCTTCCAACTTGCATAATCTTACATTTATCAGTGTTAAACCTCATTTGCCACTTTTCTACCCAAGCTTCCAATGTATCTAAATCCATCTGTAATAAAATACTACCCTCCTTTGTATTAACTACTTTACACAATTTAGTATTATCTGCAAAAATGTAAATTTTACCATGCAATCCCTCAGCAGGGTCATTTATAAATATATTAAAGAGAATAGTGTTCTGATCCCTGGGGTACTACCCCAGTCCAAGCATTCTCATTTTATGTACCAGCCTTTTATGTGGCATGGTATCAAATACTTTGGTAAAATCAAGGTATATGACATCCAGTGAATCCCCTCTGTCTAGTTTATACCGTAACTCACCTCCTCATAGAAGCTAATTAGATTTGTTTGGCAAGATCGATTCTTCATAAACCCATGTTGATATGGAATTATACATTTCTTTGAATTGAAATACTACAGGATAGCATCTCTTAGAAAGCTTTCAAACATTTTACCCACAATAGAAATTAGACTTACAGGTCCTATAGTTTTCAGGCTCACTCTCTGACCCCTTTTTGAATATAGGGACCACATTTGCTATGCCCCAGTCCCATGGAACAGTCCCTGTCATTATAGACTCTCCAAATATTACAAATAATGGTCTGTCTATGACTGTACATAATTCCCTTAGGAATCTAGGGTGTAAATTGTCTGGAACCAGTGATTTATCTATTTTAAGTTAGACAGGCAACATTTAAGGGAGCGTTTACTTTATCTCTCTTAATTTCACCTGACATTTTGTTTTCCTCTGTGAACACATCTCCCTTTACAGTAACCCTCTAGTTAATTTTTAAGGGGCCTAATCTATCAGATTTAATTCTTTTATTATTTGTGTAATGAAATAACATTTTATTTTACTCTCTTGATCAATGAGTTTTTCTGTGTCCAACATAGCTGCTTTAATTTGTTTTTTACATTATTTATTTTGAACTCTATACCTTTGTAGTGCTTCTATACTGCCATCCTGTTTTAGCACTGTAAATGCTTTCTTTTTAGCATTTTTAGCCCTGTTACATTTTTATTCATCCACATAGGCTCTCTTTTATTTCTAGTTCTTTCTTTCCATATGGTATGTACCTCTCACAATGAATATGTATGTATATATGCATGCATGTAGGTAAAGTAAAGATTAAAAAAAAAAAAAAAAAATCCCATTTACTGTTTGTATTCTTATTATTGAGAACATTGTCCCGGTCAGTGTTAGTAAGGGCATTTCTAAGCGGACTGAATTTAGCCTTTCTGAAATTTCAGTGGCCCTTGACAGTAAGTCCCATTAAAGCTTAACTGAAAATCTATGATATTATGATCACTATTTCCTAGGTGCCCTTCCCCGCCCCACACCTGCACCTTTGTTATTCTGCTAGGTCTATTAGATAATATTAGGTCTAGTGGAGGCCCCTTCATCACTCTTGTTGATTCCTGCACCAGTTAAGATAATTATATTTAGCTATCTCCTTTATAAGATCTATATAATTTTATATGAATTGTCAAAATTATCCTTGTATTGATAATGGTCCCAATGGAGTTATTGGATAGTTCCAATGACTGCTGCCAAATAGATATGCATTTGCATAACCTTCATGCAATAAGGATAGAAATTTACATTAGATCATTTTTTTAAAAATGAAGATTTCAAACTGACACACATCACATTACAACTTGACCACATCGGTGAATGCTAGAAAACTGAAATCAGCTGGCTAGAAGTAAATCAGACAAATTGCATATTTAAGAACATTCCATACCATACCTTATTACATTCCTCTAGCGACACAAATTCCTTGGTATCAACATGTTTTAATCTTTCCTCTTGTTTATTTTCTTTAGCACTCTTTAAGTACCCAGCATCCTGAAATATTTCCTTCAACAACTTCCCATAGCCCTGTAATTAAAGAAAATAAAAATTCCACAAAATAGGTAGTTACAAAAAAAAAGATTCTGGTTCATTGTGTGAGCAGAAGATTAAAACTAATCTAAGATCTTACAAACAGTTGCTTCTCTGTATTCAAGTAAATTGGTTCAGCGTATCCATAATGATTTGCTTGGATAAAATAGTTTTCATATATTTGAACTGTAAAGTAGAATGTATGTATGGCCACAATGCATGGATCTACTAGATCACCAGAGTTATAGAAGTGCAAACTGTATCCTTTAAATGGCTCAAGCACCTGTCACACTAAAGTGCAATACCTTTTTCTAAACAGTAACACAAAAAAAAAATAACATAAAAATGCCAGAAAATATAACAGTGCATCCAAAAATTCTGTACTATATCTTGAAAACTTTCTGGTGCACTTCATGAACATGTATTATTTAAAATTCCATTAAATACAAAAGGACAGGAGTAGATCTGCTTGGCTCACAGATAAAAGACAGCAAACCAGCAAAGTTATAAACAAACAGGAGCAATAAAACATTTTTTATAGGAATTCAACTTCAAAAATATTGGGGGAAATGTATTAAGTGGCGTTATTGCAATGGTAAAAACAGGCGCTAAAAAATAACAGCTTATTTAGCGTTAAAATTGCACCTAATGATTACACAGATTTTTAAATACAAAATGTTAGCAATTTGCATCCATTTTTACACTAATTATTGGTTTGTATAAAAAAAAATGTTAGCAATTCCAGATTACACAAATGGTAATTGCTAACATTTGGACACAAACCAGTCATTAGTGGGAAAAAAAAAAAGAAAAAAAAAAAAAGAAAAAAAATTAAGCACAAACTGGGAATTGCCAATGTTTTTACACATATGCCTAACTGCTTCTCTAACGCCAGGGTTCAGGCAGCCATTCATTTTTACTTCTTATACAGGTTTTAAAATCATTCTAAGCTTCATACATCAGTTGCGTCTGGTCTTAAAATGCTGATTTTCGCAAAAATAAAAAAAAATAGGCACAGCTGGTACAAAATTGGACGCAAAGTGAATGATAAATTGCTAATAAATGGATATAAAATATCTTGCATCCATTTAATAGCAATTTGCGGCCATTTTTTTCATTTACACCATTTGATCCATTTCCCCCCCCATTGTTTTTACAAGTACCCAGTAGGAATAACTATCCAAATGGGAATTTTCCTTTTTCTGGGCTTTTAATGAACTTTTGGGGAAATAAGTGCAAATTCCAAACACTGTGTGGAAATGCACACCAGTATATTATAAAGTGGTGCTAGATTATAAGATGCTGGGCACACATCACAAAACTGGCAACAAGGTAGAGGAATAGAATCAAAGGTAAATAACCTTACTTAATTAAACCATCAGTGCAGGTTAACAAACAGCAACGTTTCGGGGAGGTACAATCCACCATCCACTATCAGGCTGACGAAGGCTGGAGTGTACCTCCCCGAAACGTTGCCGTTTGTTAACCTGCACTGATAGTTTAATCTGATAAGGGTTGTATACCTTCCTTCATGTGTGTGCAGATTCTATTTCTCTACCTTGTGGAAATAACTGCAAATAACATTAAAAATTCACACACATAGCACAATTGTCTGCCAACATTCAAACTGTGCCAGGTGTGGGCAGCCAGAATGCTTTGGGCAAAGTCTATGCCCAGTGGTCCCAAGAACATGCACAATGTCACTGAAATACATAGGAGGCTGGTTAATGGCAGCCAACACTAAAAAGTCTGAGGGGGTTATTCACTAAAGTGAGAATTCGACTGTCGAATTCTCAAACAGCAAATTCCCATAGCAAATCTGCGCAATTTTCCTATTGTAAAGTCGCAACCGCAATAATTTTAAAGTTGTGACCGTGACAATATTCTGATTATAAATGTGACTTTGACAGTAACAGTCTTTCGCAACTGTCTTTAGCTGGCGAATCCACACCTTTTGCAACAATTTGGACTTTAGCCAATAACCCCCTGAAAGCACAAATAAGAATGTCAAATATTTCAGAAGAACATTTTATTTAAAAATAAAATTTCACTACTCCCCATGAATTAAAGAGACCTGTCAGTAAAACAAATAATGTCAGAATCAAACAACAATTTTTATTGGATCTGATTCATCCTTACTTTAGCATTCTCCCTCATAATTTTACTAATGGAACTACTAACTAAAACTGTATATTTTCCACAACAATGCAATCTATTTAAACACTACAGAGATCAAAAAATACATACCTGCTCTGTAATTTGTTCATCATACAGCAACTGTTCTGCTTCATTCCATTTTTCCTGCAAAACCTCTGGTAATGTTGGATACACTGCAATTAAGGACTTTGCTTTAATTATCTATAAATACTGCACAATAATTCCAATGTAATTAAAAAAAAAAAAAAAATGATCAGCACCAAAATTGTTCAATAGTGTGTGTGTGTGTGTGTGTGTGTGTGTGTGTGTGTGTGTGTGAGGGGAGGGGGTGTTCATGGTCTTTGAGTAGGTGTTTTATTACTACATTCCATAAACTGTCAAAACAATGCTTCTTTGCTTCTTCAGCAGTAGTTAAATGTTAAGGGGGTTATTCACTAATGTCCGAATTATCGCATATAGGTATGAATTCGCCAGCTAGAGACAGTTGCAATAGACTTATATGATCTGTGACATATGTAACATGGGAGAGCGTGCATGTGTTCAATGTAGCCTCCCTTGATGACGTGAATGCTCTCCCATGTGACATGGGAAATGCCGGCGTGGGGCTTCATTATAAGCCAGCACAGAATGAAGATGGAGTCTACAACACGGAGGTGCTGTATAGCATTTCTTTACAGGTAAGAATTTTATTTATATAATTTTTTTTAATTAATAAAATGCATTTAATAAAAGTTAATAATTAACATAAATAATTAAGTGTTTTTTGTTGTTGACCATACTGTTCCTTTAAGCACTTTAGAAATATAAATGGATTTTTTTCTCTACTAGACATTTACATTTTCCCCTTCTCTTTTGTCCTTAGTAATTTCTATCCTTGATTGATACCTATCAACATACCCTGCATCATTTATTGACTAAAGTGACAATTTGTTGAATTTACAAACATCAGATTCCCATAGCAAATCTGTGACTGCGACAAATTTCCCATTGTAAAGTCATGACCGTGACTATTTTAAAGTTGTGAGTGCGACAATATTTCCATAGTAAAGTCAACTGCGGCAACATTCTCATTATAAAGCGGCGACTGCGACAGTAGCAGTCTTTTGTGAATGTCTTTAGCTGGCGAATTTACACCTTTACACAACAATTTGGACTTTAGCCAATATCATCTAAATGCACAGAAAAGCCTAAGCTTCCAACCATTAGACTTGATCCACTCCAATAATTAAAGTTTAAATGCTGAACAGATATATTCAAGTCTTGCTTTACTTACTGTGCAGGTACACTAATTAATATGCTAAGGTGCATCACCAAAACAAAGGTTTCTAATAGTGTTATACCTATTGTTGGTTAACCTACCCAACAACGAGTGTGGATGGCAAACCAGAGGTGTTTCAAATGTCAAAGAATATAGGCAAGTACTTGGCTCAGAAACACGAGTTAATTTATTGCTTCTTCCGCAAACAAGAAGAACCTGTATAAAAAAGGAAGAAACATTTGCAAAGTGATGTATTCATCAAATAAAGAAAATAAAACACCATTATATTGTAATGGTTCACTGTAGGAAAACACAAAATCAGATATAATTTAGCCATTTTATTTGATTGTTATAGGGTAAATTCAAGGCAACCCACATGCATGAGTGACTATTAATTCAGTTATTATTAGATACATTCCATGCAGTAAAAAAAAAAAACCAAAACAACAAAATACAAAAACTTTTCCAGTGCAAAATAAAGAGAGGATTTTTAGAACTGTAAACACTTTGGGTTTATTCTCTAAAGTCCAAGTTAGACTGTCGAATTCTCAAACAGCGGATTCCCATAACAAATCCACAACTGCAACAATTCTCCCATTGTAAAGTCACAACCGCTACAATTTTAAAGTTGCGGCTGTGACAATTATTTCCATAGTAAGGTTGTGGCTGTGACAATATTCTCATTATAAAGATGCAACTGTGACAGTAGCAGTCTATTGAGACTGTCTTTAGCTAGAAAATTCACACCTTACGAGACAATTTGGACTTTAGAGAATAACCCCCATTTGAGACGTTTGGAAGCCACTCTTTAATTTATTATTTAATTTAGTATTTTTAAGGCCCTGTCCATTTACTCCACCCCTGCACAGGAAATCCTGAAATTCCCTAGGACTGTACAGTATTAATTTCTTAGGATTACTCTCCACAAATGGATAACATTTTATGAGTTATTAGACTTAGAATTTAAAAAAATTGGATGGTCCACATCCAAACAAGACCCGCTGATATACAGGGTGGTCCAAAGAGATAAAATGAATAAATGGAAAATAGTTGATGGAAATGCCATCCTGTGTGCGGCTTTCAAAATAGCCGGCCTGTTGGACACTGCCCCACACAGATTTTCCACCTTCCAAGATGGCATTCCCAACCATCATTTTTCATTCATTCATGTGTCTCCATACTTTTGGATCACCCTATATTTCACTCCTGTGCATGAATTACCAAAGCATGTAAAGGCCAAGAAACTAATTATAGTTTCCCATTGGTATAAAAGCTGACTTTACTTCATCATTGCTGTGCCACTGGAAGCAGAGAGGAAGCTGTCTCATGCTGATGCTGGGGCTTGCTGGTGGGGAACTGGCATCTGTGAGGGGTAGGTTTTGCAGTGGGGAATCCAGATGATACTGGGGAAGCTAGTAGGAGGTACAAGGGCACTTAGGAGCTCTGGAAAGGGGAACCTTCAAACTATAAACCACAGTGTTTTAAAGAGAGTGTTTTTACGTTTAAAAAAAGTGTGCTTTATAGTACGGAAAATACGGTAAACCCTGTCTATTTGTGCCTTATATTCATACATTTGCAATCAGCTGGTTTAGAGGAGCAATATCATCACAAGAAATTACTAAGATTTATTTATTTTATCTATTATCTCATGAATGGCACCTGTAAACTTGCAACATTTCCATTGTAAGGGCAAGTCCACACTAGTGTTTTCATGCCTGGCAACTTTTCAACCACCTTTCCTACAAAAAGTCACAGAGACTTTTTTTTCAGAAAAGACTGGTCATTAAGAGTTTATGTAAAACAGATGAACAGTCCATTAACATTTCATGTGGGGACTAAAAATAGAAAACACTCCTCCTAAAGTAATTTTCAGAACACCTGCCAGGCATCCGAAATGCAAGCGTGGCCTCACACATAAGGGATCACGGTCTACAAGATATCACTAAGACAGTAAAACAGTATTAGGGCAATGGCACACTCAGTATTTTATTGTTTGTGGTAAAACGCTCTAAAACACTTTCAAACTACAGTCCACTGATTTCAATGTTGACAAAAGACCTGGAGACAGTAAAAAGGCCTGGCACAGTAAACCACACTAAGGAAAGTTTCCAGGAGTTTTGTTGCAACTGGCCTTTGAAATCATGGACATTTTACCACAGGCAGCAACTGAATAAAGTGAAGGTAAGTTTGTGTTAAAACAAACAAACTGCTCATTTCCAGACCTTTGTTTGTCTGTTTTTATCTCCGCAGGAATCTCCTTCTTTCATCCACATCCCACTGAAAGTATTGTTCTCGACTTCCCATTCTTGCCATATTCTACAAAATAAACAGACATAAGAAACAGTAGCACTGAGAAAGGAGAAAGTTTCTGTCAAGCTGGTTAAATGGTGGCTTCTGCTTATATGTTATAAAGCCAAACAAAGAGAGAACTAATGTTTGGTGCATTTAATGTAACCCATGTCCAAATCACTATTTTCTTGATCACTGATGAATATACAGTATGTGTGATTCTGCTATGGAAAGTTAATGATGCAGTTTTTTTCAGTCTGTGTATTATACTATAATGTATTGTCCCCAGTATCACAAACCCTGACCCCCCCATAGTTAATCAGAGCTCACCCTAAGATACCACTGTAGGCGTTCCATCTAAAGGACTGTTCGTGCTGTGTAACATTGTGAAAAGGGCAAAATTCATATTTGTATCTGTAAATGAAAGAACAGATCAGCAGCACGATGGCACCTAATAAATCATCTGTATAATCATTTTTGTGTAGTTAAATCTTGTCTCATTATTACACTTACGCAGATTCCACAAAATTGAAACATTTGCCACTCAGTCGGAAAAGGTGCGGTGGACCTGAAAATAGCAAAAACCCCAAAAATATATAATTTGTTAATGTCTACTACAAAACTTTAAGTAGCAGTGAATTACATACATTTGTATGTAAATAGCTAGTTAGAAAAGGGTTTCACCATTGCACTCAAAATATTTCCGAAACAAAAATTAAATCTACTACAATGCAGTAAGTGGAATGTGGACAATAGCTTGTCTCTCCTAGTGCCAATGCATTATGCATATATACACAGAAGAATTTTAAACACAGCCTATTATAGACTGTGCACATGCATTTAAACAGCTTCTAAAATGCTGACAATGTCTCTGCGTGCACACCCTAACAAAACAGTTTAAACTTTCTTTCTATAAAGAGAGTTTATTTCTTTACCCCAAGTACAGTGTGAAGATAAGGAACCCAGTTAATTGCTTCTACTTCAACAGAATACCTGCACTCTATTTTGATAAATATATATTCAAACCCATGACCAGCAATGCATGGCACCAATTCTAACAGCTGAGTGAATAAAAAGCTGCTTGTGGTACAACCTTTAGGAACAGACATTCCAATTATTGATTAACTACAATTCTTCTAATTTTTAGCAAAAAGTTTGTTGGAACTCAAAGTTACATTATTTATAGTGCATATATATTAAAAAAAAACAAAAAACATTTATTTCATTAGTAGAATGTAATTTAGTACTGTATTAGTGTTTTGAGGTGACAGGTGCACTTTAACCTCTTTTTCCCATAGTCTGTGCATTACCGGATATTGGAGATGGCTGGACTCTTGGCTGCAATTTGTTTGTCTGCGATAAAAATGGGTTATTCAACCTGAGAAAAAAATAAAGTTAGTAACTGGTATGTGCTTTACCTGCTATCTGTTCTATAAATAGGGCTGAAAATATGGCCCCAGTATCACACTATACTTCTTTCTGATACTTCTCTTCAGTGGAAATACTACAGCTGTTCTATGTTCTCCTACTGTTAGACATGTCTAATTCAAGGTATTCATTGCCTCTTTAAAGAAGCTGTTCACTAGTATTTATGGCATTTTAAATACACTAAAAATAACTAAGAAAAATAATTTTTTTACTGTTTGCTGAAGTTGAATCTGTTAAAGGATCGCTAACACAATAAAATGAAAATTTCTAAATGGATTGGCATGGCAGTTATTCCTATGCAGTTATGTTTGAATTCCTGATTTTATTAGTTTGTCTCTCTCTCTGCTAGTTACAGACATACTGGGTTTTAGTGGTACCCCATAAATATGTATTATCTAAACTTCCATACGAAGCAACAGGACTAAGAGGGTTTATTTAATTAAAGGAGTCCTAAAGTAAAAAAATAAAAAAGGACAGTTAAAATACTTACCTTACACAAAGTCAATTGATTACAGTCACAGCATGAGCTGTGCTGAAATAAGCCGGCAGCTGAAGCTTCCCCCGACAGCTCCTTCACAATGTTCTGGCTGACTGAAAAGCCAGCACACAGCTCCTTCTTCCTGCTTCCCCGGCCTCATACATCATCACGCTCATTGTGGGGAGCGTTCTCATTGGCCCACAAAACGAACATGATGTTTAAGTCCTGGAACACCCGAGGTGTAACAGGGTTGGAGGAGCTGCGGCACTGGCTGCCAGTCAGCCTGCGCTGTGAAGAAGCATCAGGAGCTAGCTAATTATAGCACAGCTCATGCTGTGACTGTAATCATTCGGCTCTGTATAAGGCAAGTATTTTAACTGTCCTTTTTTGTTTTTTACTTTAGTTCTCCTGTAAAGGGGAACTAAAGGCATAACAAAAAACATATATTATAAAACCTATTTGGCACTAGCTGGGAACTCCTTACTTTGATGGGCAATTGTGTAGCTTATCTTCAAGAATGACTGCAGTTTCATAGCTATCGCTATAAAGCTACGCTCTATTTCCCCCTATTTACTGGCATCGGTGGTGCAGAGCAATGTCTACTGCAGACATTCACAATATGTTTGGATGCATGTATAATTTTATTTATAAAGTACCAAAAACATATGCAGTGCTGTACCTTTCAGTAATAAAAATAGAATACAGACATGGGAAAAGTGCATTAAACAATACACAAGGATACACTCTAAGTGCTATGTTTAGGTTGACACAAGAGGTTGGAGGTCTCTGCCCCGTAGAGCTAGCAGTGATGATTTCACCGCACAGCAGTGGATGAACTCTGAGCGGTGAAGTCATCACAGCGCATGCATGAAGTAGGCATGATGATGTTGAAGCTGCTCTGCACCATTGATGCTGGTCAGGAGGGGAAGCCAGAGTTCAGTTCCATAGCAATAGTGATAGCTATGAAACTGCCATCGGTTCTTGAAGATAAGCTCAATTGCCCATCAAAATTAGGACATCCCAGCTAGTGCCAGATAAGTTTTACAATGTATTATTTTGTATTATGCCTTCAGTTCCCCTTTAATTGATATATATTAGAAACTCTGATATTTACTTCTGTTCCAGTGCTGTAATCATCTTCACTTCCTGCTTGCTCTTTATCATCACTGACTGCGCATGCGCAGAAGCAGTTTTAGCATATACAGAAGAAAAAAACAATAATGTTGAAGAGGAGCTGTAAACCTGAAGAGGATTGTAGCGCTGGAACAGAAGAAAAGATGATCGGTGTTTCTTGAAGCAGGAGCCAGTGCTGGAGTGAAGGGGGTGGTCAGCAAGTATAATTAGCACCCCCCCTTAAAAATCACCACTAGGCAGAGAGAGAGCAATAGTTCTCCTTTAATACTCACAGTATATACATACAAAGATCTATACACTCATATACATAAAGCAACAATTCTCACCCAAATGTGTTTGGTTCTTCAACAATCTTCAACTTTCCAGCAGATGCATGACAGACTAAAATATATATATATATATCTATTAGTAACTTACTGAAAAGGGCACATCTAATTCATTCCCTTATCCTTCCACTTTATGCATTCTGTCAACTGTTTTTAGTTTAATTTCCTTTCTTTTACTACCTCTTTTACTCTATTTACTAACTCTTTTAATGTGTCTCTTTGACCTGGAAATACTCTGTACATAGTTTGGAGCTGTTGGGTAACTCATGTTTGCATTAAGAAATATTCCTATGTGTTGCTCAACTTTTACAGCTCTAACAGAAAACACATACACATTATTTAACACTTAAAAGAAGAGATGTTCTGGGTCCTGATCCCTTTCTGGTTCATGCCTCCACTTCATCATCACTAACGTGACCAAGTGTTGAAACAGTATTAGGTAAGAACCAGGCTGCTACACCTGCACAAATCGGCAATGAAGGGGATGAGGCAGAAGTGACAGGGATCAGGATGCTGGAACTGAAAAAAGATTGACTGTAGAATGAGCATTACATCAGAAAACTGCTACAGTGCTTGCTCTATTCACCAAAACATACAGGAAGTGAAGAGGATTACAGTGCTTGTCAACTGCAAAAATCAGCAAGATGCTGATTGTTGGAGGCAGCCCTGTAGCAGAAATGATGATGGTAAGTATTTCCCCATTAAGAATCACCCCAAGTAGTAATGAGCCTTTAGTAGTTCTTTAAAGCAGAGCTCTCAGGAAAATATATTAAAATTAACCTTTCCAGAAGAAAAAGAATCTAACTACAAACTCTGCAAATTGGTAAACAGTGAAGGCTCCCCACACCCACTGTTTTTTTTTGAGTGTCATAAATTGTTTTTGCCCTATAAGCATTTACCAGCAATATTGAATATGAACATGGAGAAAAGTTTATATTTACACTGAATTTTAATATAACTTCAATAGACTGATAGCTACCAATGCTATTTGTGTTATACATTCCCCCTAGTGTGTTCTCAGATATTACCCACATGACACCATACTGCCTGAAGCTCCCAAGATAACACTGGGAATGCACATGACACCAT
>WMED01018359.1:0-12731 GCA_019650415.1 Pipa parva | reverse complement strand
CCCCCCCCCCCCCCCCCTTGGTTCCATCTCTGCCAGAATTTGTGTAGAATATCATTTAACATGTTTATGAGATCCTGTCATTGGTTCCATCGGTTTGTTTTACTGGATCGTTCTTGTGTGTTGGTAGATGTTATTATGGCTATATGTTTGTTTTTGTGGATAAATGGCTGGCAAGTTAAGAGCGGGCTCCAGAGTAAAATCTTAAACGTAGTAACTAAGAACGTTCTGGAATTCACAAAATTAATCTCAGAGAAATGGTGCTGTTTAAAAAAAATAAAAAAACTATCCCAGATTTTAATCAAGTTCTATAAAAATATAACAGTATCCTAAACATACAGTTGGTGGGCCGCAGAAATATGAATAGAAAGTTGACGTTTGCCAGTGTTTGGGTGGAATATTATATAGCATGTTTAAGGGATTCTGTCGATAATTACTCATTGGTTCCAGCATTTTGTTTTATCGGACTGTTCTTGTGTGCCGGTAGATGTTATTATGGATATGTGTTTATTTGTCCATTTTTCATAGATATATGTCAGGGAACTGGTAAGCAAAATGATAGATTGTGACCTACCAGTAGAGCTTTGGCAAGTTAAGAGTAGGTTCCAGAGTAAAGTCTTAAGTTAAATAACTAAGAACGTTCCGGAACTTACAAAATGACTCTTGGTGCGAATCTTGGTGCTGTTAAAAAGGACTGTACCAGATTTTACTGTAATATAATAAAGTTGTATGAAAACGTATCAGTATCCTAAAAATACAGTTGGTGGGTCTCAGTAAGATGAATCCAGTACTAGTAGTGCCTGCGCATATATTTTCTAAGCTCCTCTGCCTTGGGATTCTCAGGTGGAATAAGTTTGTTTTTCTGGACAACTTTTAATTATTAATGTATTCTATATATTATATATTCTGGAGTAGTCTCCTTGCTTTACTGCTGTTTCAATGGACACCAGAACGTTAGCTATCACTAAGAAAGCTGGCACCTGTAAATACAGAAATAACATCAATATATTTTGACTTTCCTATGTATTTTAATCAGCATGTCTGTATTAGAACAGGGAAGATGATTGTGACTTATGTGCCTTTTTAGTTAGATGACTCCAAAAAATCATGGGCGTTGGTTAAATGAGGCTGCAGGCAGTTTAACTCCTCAGCAACTACAGATTCTATTAATTCCTATTCAGCATAGCCAAAATATTCTAAGCAGTGGCAGAAAGGTTAAAGTTCGGACCCATATAATGGCCCAGAATCTGCTCATGGCAAGTCCACTTCTCACTCCAGGCATTTTACATTGAGCCAGCTATTGTTCTTGGAAAGTAGTGGGAGAAGTGGCATGGTCGCTGGTGCTACCTAAATAAAGTAAATGAGGGAATCGCTCCGGAAGTATAACAGAAAACACAGTATGCCCAGTTCAATTGCTATTCAAGTGCTTCAGAGATAAGCAGTCAGTTCACAAGCAAGGCTGGAGTCATCTAATTGTGTGTGTATATATATATATATATATATATATATATATATATATATATATATATATCTTTAATAATTAACTATAATGTGCTCATTTATTAATGCATATTAAAGAGACTTCTCCAAATGTAACTTGAGGCTCTTGGTTAAATATCTGGGCCTAGGACCTCACTCTATGCAACCTAGACCACCATTGCCTCCATTTAAAGGACCAGTAACACCAGAGGAAAAAAAAAACAAGAAAAAATGGCATTAGGATTGAAATATCGGTAATCCTACATTGCGCTTATTATAATATATTTATTTCATTTAAATTTAATTTTTTTTTTTCCACTTTTATCTGCCAAACCTCCGCCCCATTCATTGATTTCCAGGAAGCTTTAAGACAATACAATTTCATGAAGTACCCCCAGAAAAGCCCAAATTCCAAAAATGACTGCCACCAGCAATGATTAAAACTATACAAAAACCATAAGAAAAACATTATAAGACATTTTTACTGCACAGGAATAATTCCCATGACAATTTAAATGTCACTTTTCTTTTGCTGTTGTTACTGGCCCTTTAAATATCTTTATCCTTTGCCAACAAGTCAGCGATATGCCTTTAAACGTGCATATTGTGCCATAGCCCTTCCATGCTGTATTTTATTTTCTTCTGCAGTGGAAGAGCTCATTATTTTTGCACGTAGTTGTCCTCTGTAAGTCCTAGTTGGACGCATGCTTTTCTATTAACTTCTGAATGTTATACCGGTATTGCCCATACAACATTCTGGTCTCTGTTTCCCTATTCTCTATCACCCAAAATAATTTAAACTTCTTTTTTTTTTTTAGTATTTTTGTAAAGCTTGGTTGGGGAAAAATGCTAGGCAAAAATAGATTTTTACTCATGCATTAATAAGGTGATACATATCTGTGTTGCAGAGGATTCTGGGATTTGCAGTAAATTTCCAAGAGAAAAAAAAAAAATCTAACAGCCAAATAAACATAATCGTCGCCCCTTAAAAAATAACGTAATGACACTATTTCCTCTAAATGACTCAATGTAAAATTTTAGTAGGTCAGAAAAATAAAATGAAATACACTCATTTTAAAAATTCCCCAAGACTTTCTTGTCATATGGATTTGCATAGGCAGGTAAGTGGAGTGTAGGAGTGAATAAAATGTGCCATTTTACCTGATGATGCAGCACAGATTTCTGCCACGATGCGATCTAATATTGTGCCTGACGCAATGGAACTGAAGCTTCCTAAACATGAAGGCGGTTATAAAGTTCACAGCCAAAGGAAGTTTATGTCATAGATACCACTTCCTCACTGTTTTATCAGCAGAACTGAATAAACACAACTTTAAAAGAGCAAGAGAAAAAATGATGAGGAACATGTTTCACTTGTTTACAATTAGGTGCAGGGTTGGTGTACCCTGGGACGGTGGCATAAGGAGCCAGTGGATGTGTCCAAGTATAAAGGCTTAATGAATGTGATAATTACATATTGATTGGTTTACCTTACCAAAATATAGGTTCAGAGAGGGTGGTGCTGCCGGTTAACGAAAGGAGCGATAGGGGTGGCTAGTTCTGCACTGGAAATTAATGTTAAAGGCTAGAGTACAAGCTGTTTGTCATGCTTTTGTGTGTAATAGGTGATTATCAGAACTGGCAACTCATTGCACATCACCAATAAAGCCTGCTTTTCCAAGTTACATCTATAAAACTTCGTTATTCATTGATAATCAGTCAACAAGTCCTTCTTATTTAGAAAGGGGTTTGATATTAAAGACATTTATTAGCTTTCAGCCTTGAGCACAAATGGGAAATACGATGGTGCTTTGGAATAGTTATTAAATAAAACTACTTATAATCACTGTAGTTTCATTATCTTAATAAGGCTGTTTGTGCTGAGGTACACAGTAAATGTCCACCATGCTGGAATGACTATTCCCTCTTAATGCCTACAGCACATGAACATAAACTACCTGGTTCAAAGAGTGGAGCTAACATTAGCAATGCAGATTCGCCGGGAACCATTTTAAGGTGTGAACTGTATGATTAGGATTAGATGAAGTGTACCTTGTTTAGCATTATGGAAACCATTATAAGAACTTGCTGAAATTTGTATTACGATACCTAGTAGAACCATGGCAGGTACCAATGTATATACAGTATATCCTACATCACACTGACATGTCTCTAGCAGATAAAATAATATTTCTTACAGGGAGCTCAGTAACCCCTGATAGGTGATAATCTGAACATGTCTCCCAGAGAGATTGCAGGAAACTAAGATAGAATTGTTGTTACCGAATGCCCAATTAGCCAGAACAAGTAAAATTATCAGTACATCCTAGCTTGTGCTTAGATTTCAATGAGAAGTATTAGGCAGAATGTTTTCTGCCAAGCATGCCATAATAGATGTTCTTACAACAAGGCCAAGGGGTTTATTCACTAATGTCCAAATTGTTGCGTATAGGTGCAAATTCGCCAGATAAAGACAGTCACAATAGGCTGCTACTGTCTTTATAATGAGAATGTTGTTGCAGTTGAGACTTTATTATGGGAAAATTGTCACAATGTTAACTTTGAAAAATTGTTGCGACTTTACAATGGGGAAATTTTAGCGGATTTACTATGGGAATCTGCTGTTTGAGAATTCGACAGTTGAATTCGCACCTTAGTGAATAACTCCCCAAGTAACTAGTCAAAGAGGAGAATTCACCATTCAGCTAAGTGAGCTCCGAATCCTTTGGCTCACTTCGCAAATGGTGTTATGTGCTCGCTGATGTCCTGCACGCAGAGTTGCCTCGCCAAGACTGGAATCCCTTTAATGCGCTCGCTGATGTCTGCGTGCAGAACATCAGCGAGCGCATAATACCATTTGCAAAGTGAGCCGAAGGATTCGGAGCTCACTTCAATGAATGGTGAATTCCCCTCAGAATATTTGTTACAGAACTGTCAGGTATCCATAAATGGTGTAAGAATGTTTGTTACAGAGAGTCCAGGCAACCAAGGCATGTTTCTATAACAAAAAGATGTGCGGATTGCTGAATAACTGAGAATAACCATTTTATACAGCATTAAAAAGTATGCTTACAAGAAGTGATTCTTTTTATTTTTTTACATTTCTGCAAACTGAAAAACAAAAATGAAAGAAAGAAAAAAATAAATAAATAAAAATCCTTAGCGACATTACTAAACCCAGAAACACAAAAGAGCGTTCGTTAATGGAAGAAAAAAAACAAAAGTGTTGTGTGATTAAACTGATAAAAGCCAACATAAAGCATATTACTTCTAATACACCTTTCTAGCTGCTACGCATAAGGCAACTATACATCACAATAAGCTCTTACAAGCAGGCTGCAATAACAATGCTAGATAGGAAGCGACAAAGGCAAACCTTTAATTCTGTTGTTTTTCGCTAATCTCATGAGGAAGTATTATGTATTTACAGAGCAGAAAAAGTGTCATCGTGCGCTCTCTCCTTGTGCCGTGAAGCAAAACCAATTAGTTTCTGAGTGCATAGTGCTTTGCAAGGAACAAATCTCATTTTACAGAGCTGGTGCCACCTGGTAAAAAAGTAGTTGATAAAGTATCTTAAAAAAAAAAAAAGAAATGTTTCATTTTTCAAGTGTTGTTCAAAACTGTGTATGCATTGAAATTGGAGAAAAAAAAAGGAATTGTCCCCCTCGAGTAAACATTGTCAGAGTATGGAGTGGTATTTCCATCTGCTATTCAGTCCCGGCAGTAATATGAGTGTTATTTAGTGCTGCCAGTTTACAATTGCAGTACTTAGATGTGGATTTTTATCTCCCATTGGCCATATTTGCTTTTTAGAAACTCCAATTGACTTTCTGGCCTAGTGATGCTTGTCAGTACCCACTTGATTTGCTAAAGGCCCCTGGAAAGTTTGGACTATTTTGCAACGGTGAAAGAAACATTAGAGCTGCTTGTCACATCCTTAAAAAGACAACTTGGTAACTCCATTTAAGGGGTCTATTCATGAAAGTCCGAACCGTTGTGTAAAGGTCCAAATTCGCAAATATTCCCCACTTCCCAATATTCGCATAATCAGCAAACTCTGCGAGGTGTTGAATTTTGACCAGTTGGGATGTTTACAACAGTCGCATTCTTACGGAGATCTTTTCATCACTTTGCACTCGTGTTCACAGGTATTTCAGCAATTCACCAAACGTCGGAGTCTGTCGCAGTGGCCAATCCAACAATGAATACTGCGTCACATTCACCAGATTAAGGTGGCGAATTAGGGGTTTGTGGGCAGAGATCCTACGGTCTACGCCACAGACAGCTAATGACGCCGTCGCTTCTTTGCTACGGGAATCCTCCGTTTAATAAAGAGTAGAGAATTCACGACTATTCGAAGTTTTGAGAATTCGCTTTGACAGTCAAATTCTCACTTTGACGAATAAGCCCTTTTTTTATATGTTTATAAATGTATCTGTTTAAAAAGAGAATTTGAAATATTTATTTTTCCTTAATAGCAGAACTGCTGCGCTATAAGCAAATGGAAGACCTAAGTAATGGCTTTATTTTTATCTTCTAGGTCTTCATAAATCCAATTTAGATATTACCGTGTCACTAAACTGGCCAAATATGTAATTAAATACATTTGTATTGGCTTTTTTATGGAGGTTAAATGGAAATTTTTCTTTTTTTTCCGGCTGATGAATGGCTCTCAGATTTTTCACATTCAGTCTGATTTTCATATTGAAAGTACACATTAGAAATCTGCCAGCCAAGCTTATATTTCAGCTCTAATAACACCAGAAAATAAAAATGTCATCTCTGTTATTTGTATGCAGTAATGTTAAAAGTGTTGCCTTTAAAAGTCAAAATCCTGATTGATGTATATTGGTCTTCTCTTATCAACTCACTGTTTGCAGACGTCTTTAATCTGTTATATAAACAAACACTCAGCCAATGCCATTATTTTCAAATGAACTTTAGATAATACAGATACATGATTTGAGTACTGCAGGGAAAGTAAATGTATTTCAAAATACAAATTCCTCTTATTCTAGGATTAATGTAGATTTTTTTTTTTTATTGGAAGCCTTCTGTGTGCTTAAGGCTAGGTTCACACTAGCGTATGATGCGCAGCGTGCATCATACGCTAGTGTGAAGAAAATAAAGAATAGAAAAATGCGGTCCAGCGTATTTTTATATTGTTCTTACCAGTGACAGTGTGAACGCTCCCTCGGCATTCACAGCACTTTCTATGTGGTTGCAATTTGTGTGTGGCATATCATATGCCGGCCAAAATGCGGCTCACAGCGTTCCGGACCCAGAATATGCACATCATACACTAGTGTGTCCGGAATTAGGTAAGTACTATCGGCTTTCACTGAGCTGTATTTTTTTTCACATTAGCATATTATGTGCTGCGCTTAATACACTAGTGTGAACCTAGCTTAAGAGACATTCTCATTTGTAGGTGTGCATTGTGCAATTTTTTTCACTGCTGGGAAATGTGTTTTTTATCTGTTTACATTCGGTTATTAAAAGTTTCCTTTATGCCAAGTAATTTAAATATCTTTTTTGCATAGGAGTTGTACAGTATATGGACGAAATTTATTAAACTCGGGAAGACCACTCTCGGTCTTTCAGAGTTTATCATGCGAGATCTCGCGCATGAGTTTTTCAATCTCGATTTTTCAATGGAAATGTAGCCATATTTTACAATAAGTAGTATGGCTACCTTTTTATTGAAAAATTGAGATAAAAAAACTCAAGATCCAAAAAAATGAAAAAACTCATGCGCTAATCCCACTGGAACACCGCCAGATCTCGCACGATCAACTCGGAAAGACCAAGAGTGGTCTTTCCGACTCTAATAAATTTTGCCCATTATTAGTCTCTGTTCAGTTTAGATTCAGTTTAATGCTTATAGGAAAAGTTGCAATACGCTTTGTTGGGGTTGAATTTTTAAGCAATCAAAATACATTATAGTGTGATACAGCCCTTAGATATTTCTTTTACCTGTTTAACAAGGGAAAGCCAATAATAGTTGAGCACAACAGGAAGCAGGAAATATTGGTGATAGACTTACTGCTTCCTTCAAAAGTTTCACTTCCTGTTCCAAAGACATAAGGTCCTCCTTGGCCTCCTTTTATAAATCTGTTTTAAATAAAGTCACAGGTCTAAACGACGGTTTAAAAGTTGCCTTCACATAGAAGCAGCTATCAATTTACATACATAATTTTGCTTTGAGGAAAGTTTTTTTGTGACAAGCTTTTGTATACATGTACATGTGTAAAATGGTTTAGTTGCATGTACATCAAAGAATCTTGGTTTCTGTTAGTCATATGGCAAAGCTATATCCTAACAAACACTAATATTAGAGGAGAGCATCACATACAATTTGGGATCCATCCCTGCTCAGAAAATTATTTTATTTGTTTGGGTAAGTCCAGATAAGGGTTTTCAATCAATGTGACTTGTTTTGAGGACAGTTGTAGAAATTGATTAACATAGCTGTCCTTAAAGATAATCACTAGTGTGAAGACGCTATTTTGTCTGACACCTGTATGTCATTATTTTTGGTCCAATAAACCATGTGGAGTTTATTCTGAGTGAATGAATTCCATTAGTGAATTCAGAAAAAATATAAGCTTCAGCAACAATCACATCAGGAAATCTCATTTGACAACAGCACATCATAATTTAGATTTTATTTTTAAATATTCACGAAACTGCAAAGTGTTAACCACAATTAAATCATAACCCCCCCCCCCCAAAGATAGTAAGATAGTTTCTTTAAATGTGTGGTTTCTATGAAAAGTGCTTTATGTGGTTGATGAACATTTTGATATTTTTCATCTTCGGTTGCTAAATTTAATAGCAGTATTTTGTAACAATGCTTTATACTAACTGCTCTGTTTTTCTTCCCACCTACTCTGTAGAGACGAAAGAAAGAAAAAGTGATTCAGAATATCAGCGATTACCCAGCAGACCTAATCTGGAAGCCATGGGCTGCATGATCTTAATGCTAATCGTGATAGGGGTTTTTCAATTGTATTGACTCCTACATGTTAGCGTTAATATTATGTGGTTTTTACATTACCAGAAAAAAAGATGAAAAAAATCGGGAGCCTAAAGAAGCCACCATGAGTCACTTTTCTGGGAAATGGTCTGAAGAAACATAATGTGGGAACAGGATTTTATAAATATACATTGTTTTCCCCAAATGGACACCATGAAAGTAACTAATTCCCTAACATTATGTAGCATTTCCATTATAAGAGATCACTCTATACCCATTACCGTATATAATTACATAAAAATTACAATTCCGGGGTCTCATCATGCCTAATTAGTTGGATTAATGTCTATTTCCCTTAATTCCATCATTACAGGCTGTACTATTTCTAAGACCTCTTTTATTAAAGGACCTCTCCAGCCTACAACAATTATTTCTTTGTCACTGCTAAATAAATGTTTTTGTTGTTTTTTTTTACAATATATTTTATTAACTTACTTACATCCCTTTTCTGTTATAGTCGCTTAGTTTTAGAAGCTCCTTCACTCTCTCTCTCCAACTTCTCTTCCGCAGTTCAGTTTGGAATCTTAAGTTAGGCATTTGAATGAAATAAATTCAAATTCGGAAATAACCAATCAGAACCCTGCAGGGTCTTGCATCTGTTGTTTTTTTTCTCTCAGAATTCTGTGTCCGTGGCATAAGGTTTCACACGGATCCATTTAATAGGAGGTAGGTTGGAAAGGAGGGGCTTATGTAGAAAAAGTTGCCATAAATGCAAAAAATTAAGTCTAAAATATATGTTGTAAATATAATAATTCTATTGACGATCACATGTCAGTTTGTTTAATCAAAATCATGAGCAGTGTCACAAGACCAACCAGTTCTACAAGTGATGATTGAGGAAAAGTAAGAAAATTAAGAATGGGGCCTAACAAACTCAAAGAAATTAGAGTTCTAGCTTGGCTCATTCATTAAATCACAGTGATACAAGGTATCAGTGTAATGTAAATACTATCAACCCAGGGATAGAGAAGCTATGTGCTCTCAAAGATATTACCCAGATATAGTCATTGTCTTCCTAACAGGGGGACAAATTCCATGTGCTTTTCACCCCAGAGGGGCATATCTCTCCTCTGTCCTATCCTATCTGCCTAATGAATGGCCACCATCATCCCCAATATGGCAGTTGCCACCATTCCACTGCATCACCAAATTACATGGCAATGATGTCATGGTGCAGCCACCCAACATACATGACACTGACCATCTTCCTTTCTAAATATAAGTGCTGGCAGACATCTTATACCAATTGCTTTAGCTTCTCTATGCCAGGGGGTGCACTTTCCACATGTCTATTGATATCAATGAGGTCCTGATCAGGAGAATGCATAAAGGAAAGGTTAGGGAAGACCTGTTTTAGCAGTTAGGTAGTATTTATTTTCTTTATCTTTTGCTCCCCTAGTGGTGGAGGCTAGGATAAAATATTAATCTTTTGTTCTTATATTTGTACTAACTCATGTTGATATGGCACCTATCTCTTTGCACAAAAATATTATTGTGATAGTTTTCATTATATTTTAAGGACTTTCCTCTGAAAAATGTTAATGCTGTCTATGACTGGGGTTCATATAGAAAGGAGACCCCAACATGACAGCATTGCCACTTTCAGGTGGTACATTATATGCATGTTCCTGGCATTATTAAATGAAATTGTTTTTACTATTTATAAATATTAACAGAGAAAAGAAAGTGTGGGCCTTTGTTTTTGTTCTCTCTCTCCTGTATTTTTCAGTGGTTAGTATTAAACCCATACAGCACTGGGTCCTGGGCTTGAATGGAGTTTGTATGTTTTCCCCATACTTACCTATGTTTCCTCTGATGACTCCAGTTTTCTCACACAGTGCAAAAACATACTGGGTTATTTGAATTGTGACTAAATTGGCCATAATCCAGCGATGGAGAACCTATGGCACATGTGCCAGAGAGGGCACTCAGAGCCCTTTCTGTGGGCATGCGTGCCATAACCACCACTATCCCTGATACTACAAGCAAGTGAGTGGTCCTTCAGTATCTGACCTCATAATTTTCAGGTTGGAGCCATGGCCTACACTGGAGGAGTGCACACTTGCTGTGGAGCGCTTCTCCCTTGACACACTCATCAGTGCCTGCACTTCAGGGGAAGATGCTGGTGAGTGACATCACCTTTTGGGCATTCAATGTCGAAAAGGTTCACCATCACTGCCCTAGTCTGTGTCTGCCTATCTTTCTGTGTGTACGACTGTATATCGAAAACTAGATTGTAAGCTCCATGAAGCAAAGACTGAAGGGAATGGTCAATCTCTGTAAAGTGCTGCGGAGGATGTCAGTGCTGTATAATTATGCAAAAATAAATATAATTAAATAAATAAAATTCAATTTTCAAATGTTTTGACCAAATTATTCATTACTAGAATCTCTGTAGTCATTGATGGGAAAGCTGCTATAAATATTATTTTCGCTAAATGCGCAATATGTCATTGAAACATGGGAACTTGATATACGTTGCGATTTTAAGTTGTACTTTTTACCAAGGCGGTTTAAAGTAACAGTTAGTTTACTTTATTATTATTACACTTCCACTGTTTTTATTTAAAAGCTAAACAGGCTAAAATAAGAAAACATTTGAAGCAGATTGTAAAATCATAAGAACCTGCAGGCTTCTTTTATGCACTTATTACTCTCCTTTCTGTGTATTTGTCTCACTTCCATTTAGATTGTAAGCTCTATGAGACAGGGGCCTCCATCCTCTTCACTCAATCACTGCCGGATTTTTCCTCATGATTCTAAGCTTGTCATTTACTTTACTTGTATTGTTTTCCATGTCTGCTATATAATTGTATTGTTGTATTGTAAAGCCCTGCTTAACTCAGAAGCACTCGATAAATAAAAACATATATACATACATTGTCATAGTATAGAACCAATCTTACAAATGATAACAAGTTGCAGTTACTATACCGCCCCCTAGTTTATTCAGTTCCAGTTCACATTTGATGAAAACATTATAGCCTGCCCGCTTAATAATCTGTGTGCATACTACATGCTTGGGCCAGGAAATCTATATACATAAGACATGATTTTTATGAAAAATTAAAATTACAAATTCACAGCTTGATATTTAAATATACATTGAGATGTACTGGGGATGATATTAAATATTTATTTTCTGCATATTAATTAGAGGTATAGAGAGTTCCTTTAATACAGTCTCTCTATGATCAATGCTAGATAAAACACACCTTTTAAACTGACAGAGCCAATGAGATCAAAATAATTGCTCACTGTATCCATGCTTAGACTGTAGCTCTTATTCTGGGATTTTATTATTTAGTCAACTCGCTCTAGTTCCATTGTGTGGCAGGAACAGGATAGGTTATTCTATAAACCTGAATTTCTGGCAGTTACTGAAATCTAAATGAAAGTGAAAACACCAATCTGTCTTTATAACTCCCTACATTAGACTTGCTTATCCAGTCAAGTGCTTCCATTAATCCATAGGTCACCTTGAATAGTGTGCTAATTAACCATCATGTGCAGTTGTTACTTATTTTCTTGCTTAAATTATCACTTCTAGATCTTACCTTTCAATTTAGACCCACTGATCTTCATTACATTGATTTCATGTTCTACATTCAGAACACATACAAACGCCTTCTTTAAAAAAAAAAAAAAAAAAAAAAAGGTCCTGTAATTAATATCAGCGCCAACTAGAAAAAATGCTGATTAGGGAGAATCTTAACGGATTCCTTGTTTATTGTTCTTTAAACAAATTTTACTTTGATAAAAATACAACATCCAAACAATTCCAAAATTTCTCATTTATCGGGTAACGGATATAAAGAAATGAAAGAAATTTGACACAGAAATAAAAATCTGTTTTTTCTTAAATTACTTTTAAGTCGAAACAATATTCATTTAGATCTTAACAATATAACATCTTAATTTATCGAAGGCCTTTTTCATGTTACTTTGTTTGTTCTGATTGCTAGTGACTCCAGAGGCCTGACAATGATACACCTTGAAAAAGTTGAAGAGAATTGGATCATGGAAGAACTGGAATTTTATTGTGTTTTTTTTATGTGATAAGTACAATGTGAGTTCATAGGAAGTAGTGTGAAATCATATCAGACAAAGGCTGATACTTATTCAGGCTTTTTGAATTTCTCCCGAATAGATCTTGGCTGTTTGATCGTTTTTTTACCGATCTAGGGGGGTTATTCAGGAAGCTCCGAAGTGAGGC
>WMED01018358.1:0-12732 GCA_019650415.1 Pipa parva | reverse complement strand
GTGTGTAGCTCAGTGCATCTCAGTGTAGCTCAGTGTGTAGCTCAGTGCAGCTCAGTGCATAGCTCAGTGCATCTCAGTGCAGCTCAGTGCATAGCTCAGTGCAGCTCAGTGCAGCTCAGTGTGTATCTCAGTGCAGCTCAGTGCATCTCAGTATCTCAGTGCAGCTCAGTGCAGCTCAGTATCTCAGTGCAGCTCAGTGCAGCTCATTGCAGCTCAGTGTGTAGCTCAGTGCAGCTCAGTGTGTAGCTCAGTGCAGCTCATTGCATCTCAGTGCAGCTCAGTGCAGCTCAGCGCATCTCAGTGCATCTCATTGCAGCTCAGTGCAGCTCATTGCAGCTCAGTGTGCATCTCTGCATCTCAGTGCAGCTCAGTGTAGCTCAGTGCATCTCAGTGTGCAGCTCAGTGCATCTCAGTGTGCAGCTCAGTGCATCTCAGTGTGTAGCTCAGTGCAGCTCAGTGTAGCTGAGTGCTGTAGGTAGTGCTGTGTTCAGCTGTTACAGTGCAGGAGGGAGGATGCACTGTCACACTCACACAGACACTTAGGGGGTTATTCACTAAAGTCCAAATTGTTGTGTATAGGTGCAAATTCGCCAGATAACGTCACATTAGGCTGCTGCTATCGCAGTCGCGTCTTTATAATGAGAATATTGTCGCTTCTTTATTATGGGGAAATTATCGCAATCTTAACTTTAAAAAATTGTCGCGACTTTACAATGGGGAAATAGTTGCATTTTTTGCTATGGGAATCTGCCGTTTGAGAATTCAACAGACGAATTCGCACCTTAGTGAATAACCCCCTTATCAACAGCCTCAACATAATAATATTTCATTAGTATATTAATAAATAGTCCCAAAAGAATGCTTTACACCAATTTTATAATAATGAATATACACAGTCTGCATTTGTCATTTTTTCCACTCCTGTTTGTTTAGAAGGAAGGAGTCTGAATATAACATTACTGTTTGGTGGATAATTATAAGAGTGGACTCAAATTTTGACTAGTTTATCACTAGTGAATTAACGCAGAATAGCTCTAAAATATCGATATCACAGATATCGATATTTATAAAGCACCTTAAGACCTTTTTTTATAGTAGAAAGGTGTTCACATGGTTTACGGGGCAAAACCCATTATTGCCTATGGAGAAGGTCCAGCGACTTATCCAAAGTCAGGTCAGTTTTGTCGACGATCAAAGCAAAGAGCAAACTTACCCTCCAATCCTTCGCATCAGTATGCAGACGCTGTTATGCGTTCGCTGAGTCCTGCACGCGGACATCAGCGAACGCTTTAAAGGGATTCCAGTCTCACAAGGCATTTCAAGTCGAACCTCGCCAAGACTGGAATCCCTTTGAAGCGTTTGCTGATGTCCGCGTGCAGGATTCAGCAAACGTGTAACAGTCTCTGCGTACTGATGCGAAGGATCGGAGGGTAAGTTTGCTGAAATACCCTCTTGGGTAATCATCAGTATCGTTATTGGTCGAAAATGGTAGCGTCTCTATTGAAAACAGTGCAAAATGTGGTGGTTTGAATACATTAATATTTATTGATATGGATTTTTTTGGTATTGGTAAATTTTATTCACCCCTGTATAAATCAAGCAAATTGAAAACTTCAAGTTCCCTGTTTGTTACATTTTTATTATAACACAGGAGCTGTGGAATTTTTGCACTTATAATTTACAACCTTATAAATGGCTTTTTTTTGTGTGTGAAAATTTTTGAAAAAAGTTCTGAAATCACTTCCATGCAGTTAGCATGTTGGTCAGCTGTTTTCTGAGCAAGCAATGCAATTCACTATTTTCTTAAAATGTAAGTAGAAGTAATATATAGACAATTCTGTAAATAACTGAACATTATGTTTATGTTATTGTTGTAATAATAATGTATGCCCGGATTACAGCTGCAAATCACTTTATGAGAAACATACAGTATCCACAGCATCAAAGACTGCCCAGGTTTACTAACTCACAACAACCAATATGTTGTCTTTCATTATCATATTGCCTTTATGCTAATGAAAGCCAACTCTCTTTCATTTTCCCTGTCAGCCTGACTTTTCTTTCCCGATTGTTGGGTGGTCGGGGCTAAATGATGATTGACATTATAGCTCCTCCAATCAGATCCCTGCTAGATCATGATTTAAGGGATCTGATTGGAGGAGCTATAATGTCATATAAAAAAACTTTATGTTTACTAACCGCTCATCTCCTGCTTGAGCGTAGCTGTGGGTGCTCAGAGCAATAGCGGACCTCCCGATGAATCGATATGAAGAACGATCTGGCACTCCAAAAGTAGAATTTCAATACTTTATTACATCCATATTAAAAGGGTTTAAAAACAAATGGCCAAGCCATTTGTTTTTAAACCCTTTTAATATGGATGTAATAAAGTATTGAAATTCTACTTTTGGAGTGCCAGATCGTTCTTCATATCGAGCTATAATGTCAATCATCATTACCCAAACCAGGAACAAAAAAAAAAGTCGGGCTGACAGGGAAGAGAGAAACGCTGTATAAAGGGACATTTTTTAAAATAACTATATATTTACAAAAAACATTTATTTCATTAGTACAAACTAAATTAGTATTAGTGTTTTGAGGGGACAGGTACACTTTAAGGGGGTTATTCACTAAAGTCCAAATTGTTGCGTATAGGTGTAAATTCGCCAGATAAGGACAATAGATTGTTACTGTCGCAGTCGCGTCTTTATAATGAGAATATTGTTGCGACTTTATTATGGGAAAATTGTTGCAATAGTAACAGTAAAGAAATTGTAGCAACTTTACAATGGGGAAATAGTCACGGATTTGCTATGGGAATCCGCAGCTGGAGAATTCGACAGTCATATTCGCACCTTAGTGAATAACCCCCTTTAAGTATACAGAACCGGTGCTGGTAATGTACTGCAGTGAAAATGCCACATTATCATTTCCACTGCTTGATAAATTCCCTAATATTATGCCTTATCGTTTTAGCACAGTTACAGTAAATGCATGTTTGCTTGTTCTATGCCTGATGAGAATTGGATTCCACTATATTATACTGTATATTGCCTATGCAAGGTTTCTAGTTTAGAAAGGTAGCTATTGATTTGCTGGCCAATTTTCATAATAGAAATCCCAGCCTGCAGTCAGATATCTGAAACCTTATGAAACAAGTATGGTGGATTGTTTTGCTAACCCATAGTAAGTCTCTGGCTAGAAGCAACTAGTACTAATTTACAATCTTTTCTGAATTTGACCTATGTTTCTGTTAAAGTTTGTTAAGTTGATGCGGGATTTTAGTCCGTGAGGAGTAGTTCTAGTCCACAGGGACCTGGTGCAAGCTATGCCTATGGCCCTGGTCTTCACCATTGACCTCTGCAAGGTGATGTGGGCTTCTCCATAGGGAATACCCAGGTCATGACCCCCTGGCTACCTGTCCACTGGTGGACGTAGAAAGACAAAAGAATGGTCCGAAACAGTTCCAAGGTCAGGGCAGGCAGCAAGAATCAAAGTCGGAGTACAAGCCAAAGGTCAGGGCGGGTGGAAAATAAGCAAAGTCCAAAAATGAGCCAAAAGTCAAAAACCAGAATAAGCAGGAAACGGATGAAATCCAAGAGCCACAGAACAACAGATAAGTTCTATATTCGGGCACAGATAGAACTGAATATTTGCCTTATAAAGGCATTTAAACCGCATGCCGGAAATGACGTGATCACGGTGAGACTGCGGGGGGTGTTTTTGCGATCTTGACAGAACTGCAATGGAGGGGGTGGGGGGGGGGGAAGGGAAGGGGGACTGCTTAAAACCCATGTGTCATTACAGCTTCTATCTAACTACTCTGCCTCAATAAAGAACAAAATTTGCAGCAAATTATAATCCACAGTTAATTAGTATCTTTGCTTATCAGTATGTCACTGCTTAATAATATAAAATGATGACAAAGTCTGAGGCTGTGCAGTCACTCGTCACAGGAATTAGGGAATGTTTATCTGTATAGAAGCATTTCAAACTCCATTATTAACAGTACTGCTTCTTTGCTTTTATTTTAACTATCTGTAATATTAACAGACCATTTATGATATCTGCAAAATATGATTTAATTTCTTAAGCTTTTCCATTATACAGTTGTTATCTGCTTGTTTACAGCTGACAGCTACAGGAGTTAATCATATTCAAGCACAGTAACAGGGATTAAACATTAAAATGATTGCAATGCAGAATGTGGGCGAGTAGGAACAAGGATGATTTGTACTTCCTTTTTTATAAAATACTAATTATTAAAGCGCAAAACTGGCACTAATGCAAAAACCCTCATTTTGTGTAGCCTCATTAGTGAATAAAATGTAAAATAGATTTTTTTTGATCTGTGGAATTTTTTGCTTTGATCTGTGGCACCACTGTGTTGCCGGATTGTGCAGTACTACAGGTGGAATGTAGAACAGCGCAATATGGCAATCAAAATGCAAAATTGGTGCTAAATACATGTTGTTTTAAATGAAAACTCACATGGTGCAAAGATCTGTTGTGCATTGCTTCTAGGCTGCAATGCAGAGTATGCATGGATTGCAACGCTCATAATAAAACACTATATGATCTTTTTGACCACACAGACAAAATATGGGTGTGTAGGACTCACCTGCCAGCAGGGAGGTGGCTAGAATTTGATGTTATATGTGTCTGATGATATATGCGGGTGCTGCAATCCATTAGGTAGATAGGGCAGGACTGAAGGATGCATCAGGGGTTTAGGACTACTCCCGATGAGTCATGGGATGGTTAGGTCAGGACGCCATGGTGTTACCTGCCCAGGATGTATTTCTGCAGACACCCATGTCTAGAAGGGACAAATACTTTTTTTTTACACTATTGTATAAGTTATGCTTTTACTGCATTTTGATTAGTGCTTATTTTTCAGCCATAAATGTAATCACAACAAGCAAACTGCATAGCCTGCTATAGCAGGAAAGTGAGACCAGCAACGAATTAGACAGCAAGCAACAGAAAACAATTCTAAATACATTTTTACGTAGTTTTTATATTACACCATTGTTATTGTTGCTCAAGAGGACGTTAGTTTATACTTCCCATTTAAACTGCATATGAAAAAAAACTCAGTAATATATTCTGTAAATAGGAAATGTGTTTCATCAACATTTCCTTGGGTTAGGTTTACAGTTAAAAGTGTCTGCTTGAGTGATATGAGATAACAGTTAAAACTATAAAGTTTAAAGTGCACCTGTCACCTCAAAACTAATAATAAATAAGGTTCTACTAATGAAAGAAAAGTTTCTGTAAATATACAGTGTATTTAAAAAAGTTAAACCTTTATACAGCGTTTCTCTCTGTCATCTTCCCCATCAGCCTGCCTTTTCTTTAGCGAGTCGAGTTGTGCAGGGCTAAATGATGATTGAGATTATAGCCCCTTCAATCAGATCCCGTAAATCACGATCTAGCACGGATCTGATTAGAGGAGCTATAATGTCAATCATTTAGCCCTGCCCACCTGATTCGATGAATGAAATTAAATGATTGACATTATAGATCCTTTAATCAGATCCATGCTAGATTGTGATATACGGGATCTGATTGGAGATGCTATGATCTCAATCATCATTTAATCCCACCCAACCCAACTATGGAAAGAAAAGTTGGGCTGACAAGGAAGATGACAGAGAGAAACACTGTATAAAGGTACATTTTTTAAAATACATATATATTTTACAAAAATGTTTATTTCACTAGTGCAACCTAAATTAGTATTCGAGTTTTGAGGTGACAGGTGCACTTTAAAATTAGTTCTTACTACGTTTTTAATTGCATTTCTTAAGGAACATATGAAATGCTAATTACTGACAAAAATAGAGGAGAGAGGGTATCAGTCTCCTTTAAAAGATCATACCACCTTCCATACAGATATAGGGGATTACTTCTCCTGTTAATCTCTTGTTTAAAGCTAGTACTGTCAAAGCTCCACCTAGTGGTTCTGTAAGCTTCTTGCTGTAGGTAGGAGGTATAATGAGCTGCACATGTCCAGATCAGCAAGATGTGAATCTGAAGAGATACCTGGTTGCTACCTACGCCAATGGAGGGCCCACCATAAGGCTTTATTGACTAAAGAATGAATTGACCTTTCAAATTCACCTTGCTACAATTCAAGTCGCATTGCCAAAATAGTCGCAAATTCACTTTTGCTTATTGATGAAGCTGCGGATAGATTTGTTGAACAGGCGGACTGCTACGGATGCAGTAACATGCGTAGTGTGGTGAAGTCAGTCGAATAGAAGTAGGATGCAAAGTCATGTGGAGTGATGTGAATTCCTCCAGTGAAGTGCAGTGACATCATACTCACCACATCCCAGAAACTGTATATAAGTGAATAATACATCTGTTTCTGTGTCACCTTGCTCTAGTTCATGTTAAGTAATAGACTAATTTAGTTGCAGTCACCATTGTTACTTTTTGAATGAATAGTCGCCTTATGCCACACTGGAGCCCTGCCATCAACCCCACAATTTGCCACTCTGATGTGACAGAGGTGAATTTGGAGCACTATAAATTTCACAAACAGCTGAATTTGGAGCACTATAAATTTCACAAACAGGTGAATTTGGAGCACTATAAATTTCACAAACAGGTGAATTTGGAGCACCATAAATTTCACAAACAGCTGAATTTGGAGCACCATAAATTTCACAAACAGCTGAATTTGGAGCACTATAAATTTCACAAACAGCTGAATTTGGAGCACTATAAATTTCACAAACAGGTGAATTCGGAGCACTATAGAGAATAGGCTCCAGTGTTCAGGAGACTCTTGTAGTTACTGTTTCTGTCCTTTTAACATTGTTTCTAAGCAAAAACAGAGACTCTTATTTTGATCAGCTTCCCTGTAAAGTGTAATTATATGTTAATATATTGTAGGTAGCAGTAGTGTAAAATATTCTGAATTTGATATTTACTTTTTACATTTTTTTGTGATATGGCACTAAATACTGCTATCTGATTGCTAAGGGTACTTAGCTTGTTAGCCAGACAGTTCATACATAGTACCATACCTCCAAACTGCCCAGCGCCAACCCCCTGGTAGTGGTGTCACTGGTGTATCACCTATTGTTTTGTGATTGGCTGTTCACTGGTGACAAGGACAGCCAGAAGGTACAGGGCCGAGGAGAGGACTGGGGGACTGGTACTCTGGAACAGGGGCTTGGGACCCCAATAAAGGGACTGTCCCATGGAGTCTGGAATGCTTGGGAGGTATAATGCTATAAAGTTATTGGGAAAGTTTGAATTTCTGATTTTATTTTTTTTTGCATAGTGTAAGACAAATTGGGAGCCTTCTTTTTTAAGCAGTACCTTGTTGTATCTGAAATTTAAAAGGTAATATAAAACTATGGGATTTTTAGCTTTTATGACATTTTTTTAGATGTGGTTTGGGTGGGAGGCATTTTATAGTCTTCGAATGGAAAAGACCACAGGCGAATTTGTTGTTGTATTTTTGTCGATGTGTTTTGATGCTGGTTTCACCACTGCTTTCATTGTCGTTAATGCTAATACACTACCAATATCAAAGTGATTACAGATTTCTCCAAATGAATAACATATTTTAACGTGAGTTGATAATGAGTTCATTATGTTGTCTTACATTAAGGCTAAAAAAATGCAACAAAGCTAAAGGCAATAGCATTTTCTACATCGTGATATTATCTCTTTATTTCCAAACTCCTTGCAGCAATAAACTGTCCTTTATCATTACACAACCATAACCAACAGTACATTTTAAAGATTAGACGAATTGCACCAAGGTACAAACAGCGATGTGATTGGACACCTATAATGAATATAAATGACAGGTGTCGCGACTTTACTATGGAAAATTGTCGCAGTTGTAACTTTAGAATATGCTGCGTTCGCGACTTTGAAGTGGCCCGTAACACGCGTGTCACAAATTTATATGGTTGGGCATCACTGATCTAGAGCACCATAAAAACAATAGGAGTGTGTTCTTTCTAACAACATGGCTTCCTTCAGTAAAGGAAGAAAGAAAGCAATAAAATTCCTGAATTTAACTTCATGGTAGCATTTTACAAGTGCTGTATTTAAATAACTGCATTACCAATCCAATGGATGGATGTTACTGGTCCTTTAAATATCACAAGATCTGTATAAAAACAGTATAATATGTGTAAACCAGTTATTTGCAGCCATTAAAACATCAATTACAACTTAGTTGTACTGCCAAGGTACATTAAAGCTATTTAATCTGCTTTGCTATGTTTTAGGAATGAATATACACAAAAAGAACTTTTTACTTTTTTTGTTTAAATGACAAGTTTTTTTCTTTTTATTATAACACAGCAATGAAACACTTTCCACTCTAGAGAAACATAAGTTTTGGGGTAATTTTGGTTGTATACCAAAATTCCATAATAAGATTGCTTTATTCTTCATACACAGTTTAATATATATTTTTGCTCAACACCCTATAAATAATAATATAAAAATGACATTTGTTTTATTGATGTGTAACACCAGATGGGTATTAAATATTTTTTGGCCAAAATGTAGTAGCAATAAACACAAAATAATAACGTGTGTGTGTGCGCTTGCAAATTGTTAAACAAGTTACAGTACTGTAATAGCAAGAGCAAATTCCAGGTAACATTTGGGTGATTTGTGCTCTAGCTAACTGTTATTTATTATTCCTTATACCCTCCTCTGTTTACTGTATTTATTTTTTCCCTATGAAAAAATGTATAAAGATAATAAAACCACACTAATTTTTATTGAATGCACAGACCCTTATAGAGTAAAACCATAGAAGCAAACATCCTACAATGGACCACTTACACTATACCTCCAATTACTCATGAGGGGCAACAGAACAGCCCTACCCCCGGTAGTGATGTCATCTATGTACCGGCCACTGTTTTCTGATTGGTTGTGCGCTAGCAATGTCATTAGTAATGTCATTGGCACACCGCCCTGTCCTGTCTGCCTAGTGGACAGCTGCCACCATCTATTAGGCAGATAGGGCTGGACAGAGGGACAAATCAGGTTAGAACTACCCCTGAGGTGACGTTATGATATTTAGTGCCGCCCCCTCTGGGTTGTCCCATGCGGAAGCCCATGCTCTGGACTTGTACCAAGGGACCCTAGACAAAGCAACAGGACTCGAAATAAGGCATACTTACATTCATTTTAGAGCGGGTCTATTTTTTATTAGAATATGTGCACACCGCATCATGCTGGGAGTACCTGGGCCCACTGGGATCACATCACATGACAAGAGGGAGTCTCAGCCGTATCGGGCTGACCAGTCAGATGCTGTGTGAGCACAAGTATCTTGAAATGTTTAAACACACATAATGCATAGAAACTCACTGCATTTACTATGTGAATTTTAAGCATTTGGTGGTAAATGTAGACAATCCAGTTACATTTAAAATGTACATCAACTGATGAAAACTTGTGAGTGATGTTTCCTGCACTAATTAACAATGAATAAACACATCTGCACAGCACCAAACATTTACTGGTTGTGCCACTTATTCAAATTAGTGCAGGACTGCGTAAATTTGTGGCGCTTTATAAATAAAATTATACAGAAATACGGAAATGATTTGTGAGGTCAGGTTTCACTTTGATATAGAAAAGATAATGAATGACAATGGTATATTTTTGCAGTTATTTATTTGGCTGTTACATTTTTAAAGGTCACAATATACAGCACACCAGGATTATGTTAAAATGCCTTTCATTTCACATTTTTTAAAGGATCAGCAACACCAGAAATCACGGCGGTGGAGTTGGTAAAGCCAAACCTCCAACTCCAGTTCCTCAATTTCCTAAACTCCGACTCCCTCATACATGGCACATAAAATATATTTATTAAGAATACAACTTTAGAACACAAAAACCTTTAATAAATTGTAAATATACAATACACTGTGCAGTAAGTAGGGAAAAACAGTTTTCAGCAAAAAAAAAAAGTACTGAATAACATATTCAGCACATACTGCATTGAACATACTATACTTTTATTATATATTTTTGGAGTCGGACCATTTTATAACGATTCCAGCTCCATGAAAATATACATTGACTTCGAATCCACAGCCCTGGCAGAAAGAGAAAAAAAAATCCATTCGAATTTTCACAGACCACTCATCCGCTGCATCCTTAAGGGAATATAAATGTGGGAAACTAATGGAATTTGGGGTTAAAAGGGGGTGATAGAGGGATGGATAAGTGTGAGTTAGAGATGAATTAAAAGGAGAGTAATGTATGGGTGCAGATTACAAGCCATACTTTATCATTAGATTTCTTTACAGAAACTTATCTTATTGTTTCTGTCAAATCTATTACAAAAGAGCAACAAAGTACTGCATGGTGATGGGGCTTATGCATAAAAGCATGAACAGTTGCTTAAAGGTCTGAATTCGCATTCATTCACCACTTACCCTATTCCATGTATTCAGCAAACTGTTCTTTTCTTCCATGTGGCAAATTAGTGACCAGTTTGACTCCCTCTGCATCTTTTCGCATGCACAATTTTGTTGCATATATATGCGAATTCGCCAGATAAAGACAATCGCAAAAGACTGCTACTGTCGCAATAGCATCTTTATAATGAGAATATTGTCACAGTCGCAACTTTATTATGGGAAAATTGTCGCAATCTTAACATTAAAAAATTATCGCGACTTTACAATGGGGAAATTGTTGCGGATTGGCTATGGGAATCCGCTGTTTGAGAATTCGCACCTTAGTGAATAACTCCCAAAGTGACGCAAATTCGCCATGGCTGTTGAATTTGTACTTGAATGAATAGGCCCCATTATATCTTTACTATATTGAGCTTTGTTTTGATGCATGCTAAATATGCACGTTCATGAAATAACAGTATACTTTCTCTGTTTGCGTTTTCTCTTTATTTCCTGGGAACCTTCTTTTACTTGATAATATTCCCAGGGAATGGCTTTATATTTAGAACACCAACTTCCAGTTCCCACAGATTTGTGCTGACTGGAACCAGTCATTCCTGTCCATTGAAGTGCATTCTATTTTATCAGGAATATTCATGGATAAAGGTTGCAAAGGCAAATTTGCTGTACATGCTCCACCAATGAAAGCATAACTCTGTCAAAACCAAGAACTAGAAAAAGATAAGAAAAGTAAAAATAATATTTCTTAACCCCTGTTTATATGTAACATGTATTTAACATTAATTATCTCTTAGTAAGGTATAAAGACACGGATTATAACTTATACTATATTAGAAGCATTTCATTAATAAGATAAAATTACAAGTTGTGTCGATCAAGATATCTTGGTTCTCACCATCAGACCATTCTAGCTACCGAGCATGGAGAACGTCCTCTTAGCATTTCCCTCACACAGCTTCTGACTAGCTGGGGCATGGCCTGCTGGGATTCCCCTCCCACTCGCCGGTTAACATCACTTGTTGTATGATGTCATGCAGAAGGCTAGTGAGGGAGAAGAAGGTCTTTCCTGTCAAGCTGGCCTTCCAGGTAGAATGTTTCTGATTATTTGGTCCAGGCAGCATGTGAGGTGGCAGGGCTGCAGGTGGAGTGGGCCCAGTGCTGATCCTTTATCGGAGGACATTTTAAGTATACCACTGAGCATGGCTTTACTATAAGGCAAACTATAGTAAATAACTTATAAAATGTACTTACTCCAATGATTTGGGGGCTTATTCATCAAAGTGCAAATTCAACTCTTTAAGTCGAAGTTGAGAACTACTCCTTATTCACTATGCAGCAGATTCCTTTCCTGAAGATACGAATGGTGCTGAATACGATTTCTTAAGTAGTGCAGAGTAGTCAGTTGAACAGTAGTACGATGCCGAGTTATGTTTATTGATATGAATTCCACCAGTCAAGTGTCAGTCCTTGTGTCAGTGTCCTACTATCTGTATTAAGTGAATATTACATCCCTTTCTATGTCCATGTCCTGTCCCTAATTTATGTTGTCACTTAGTCATAGTCTTTGCTGTTACTTTTTTATGCCACACTGGTGCCCTGCCAATGTAATTTGTCGCTTTGATCTGACAAAGTCAACCTGATGAATTTGGAGCACTGTGCCTTGACAAATTCACAACTTCAATGTAGTCCGTTGCTTAATGAATAGCTGAATTACATTACATTCACATCCACATTACAATCACATCCACAAGGAGAAGAGCGGAGAGCTCTGTAAGTCTGTGACCATTGTAAACTACCACATTGGACACAAATTGTCCAATTAGTATAGTTTAATGAATATATGAATATGGGAGGAGTGTCGATATTCCACAAATTCAGACCTTTACGCCACTGGTATGACTTTCATGAATCACCACCTTAGTACGTATGTATGTATATTTTTGTTTATGAAGCGCCACTAGGTTATGCAGAGCTGCACAATCCAACAATACAATTATAATACAGACAAGGGAAAGTGCGTTACAAAGAACAAGTGAAGTAAATTACAAGGATATAATCAAGAAAACCCATCACTCTAATGCCAGTCCATGATTGAAACAAGAGGATGGGGGGTCACTGTCCCACAGAGCTTACAGTCTAAATAGTCTGTATTAGTGATCTTTTGATACACTATCACATGTGTAGCATTTATCATCAAATAAACATCACATGACATTTTCTTATAAATTATTTTCCATCTGAATAATTAAAGGAACAGTTTAGGCACCAACAGTTATTTGCTGTCTGTTTGACACTGTTAAAT
>WMED01018357.1:0-12732 GCA_019650415.1 Pipa parva | reverse complement strand
TGTGCTGATGGTGAAGAATCCCTTCCTGTGCTGAGGGTGAATAATTCCTTCCTGTGCTGAGGGTGAAGAATCCCTTCCTGTGCTTATGGTGAAGAATCCCTTCTTATGCTGATGGTGAAGAATCCCTTCCTGTGCTGAGGGTGAAGAATCCCTTCCTGTGCTGATGGTGAAGAATCCCTTCCTGTGCTGAGGGTGAATAATTCCTTCCTGTGCTGATGGTGAATAATTCATTCCTGTGCTGAAGGTGAAAAATCCCTTCCTGTGCTGAAGGTGAAAAATCCCTTCCTTTGCTGACGGTGAAGACTCCCTTCCTGTGCTGACGGTGAAGAATCCCTTCCTGTGCTGACGGTGAAGAATCCCTTCCTGTGCTGATGGTGAAGAATCCCTTCCTGTGCTGATGGTGAAGAATCCCTTCCTGTGCTGAAGGTGAAAGCTCATTTCTTTTCCATTTCATTAGAAACTCTCATATCAAATGTATTATTATAGTGAAGAAAAGTTCATTAGACAGATCTTTGTACTGACCTTGTAAAGATTCGTACATATTCATGTCCCCTTGAAGACACCTATTTACCAAGGTAACCAGTCTCAATTTCTTTACATTTTGTTTAGCTTATGCCCTTCATACCATTAAATAACTTGGTACCCCGACATGGAACCTTTTCTAGCTTCTCTATTTATTTTAAAGGCTGGAGCCCGAATCTGTATGTCATATTCCAGGTATGGTACAAATAAGGAATTATATGTAGCTAGCATTGCATTTGCTTCCATTGAAGCCATTCCTCTTTTATGCATGATAAAGTTTTATGAGCCTTTGATGTAACTTTCTGGTACTAGGTGCTGTTGCCAAGTTTCATGGACAACATTACTTCTATATCGTTTTCCATCCCTGATTTGCCTGAGTTAATTCTGTTTAAAGTATATGCAACTTGCTTGCTATAACGAACAGATGTATAACGTTACAATTTTCTATATTGAATCTTATTTGTTACCCCTATGCCCAATTTCCCATTGGACCCTCAGTCCTTCTGTAGTGAGAACATTTGATTTAGTAATCTTATATAATTTAATTTCACACTTTATTTCTTACATCATCTAAAATGCCATTTATAAAAAGATTAAAGAGAACTAAGCTAAGAACTAACAGTGGTGATACTTTACTTACTTCTGTAGATCAGTTAGAAGATGATGATTTATCTGTTCAGTCTAGGCAGTCTTTTGGTCATTTTATGGATCGCTGCTCTCCATGCTTTCCTATCTTTGACTGCTTCTTTCAGTTATTTCATGGGCATATTTGTGTCAACCTTGATTGTGTCTATCAAGTGTGTTCTTTGGTGTCCTCTTCTTCTTGTCTCACTGTCTATGATGGCACCTGATGAAGGATGGTTTACCCCCCCAAAATGTTGTGTCATGTGAGTCAGCACATTAAAGCACAATGTGGATATTCGGTCATCCAGCATTCTCTTTTTACACCAACTGACTATGATGACCATTAATGTTGTTTCCAGAGAATTAGCTTGAATGGTCTGTACCAAAGTATGAGAGCCATTGCTTGATGATTTTAACCTCCAGAGATATTTTTGGTTTGACACGTTCTAGGATGGGCTTGTTTGTGACCATTGATGGCCATGGTGTGTGCATCATTTGTCTCCAAAACCATATTTCTTAGGCATCATTTTTATTTCTGTCTGCCTTTTTGAATGTAAAGCTTTTGCATGCATATGTGGAGATCAAGAAAACAATTGCATTAAGTTTAACCATACAAATCTTTGTTGCAATGATAATATTTTTGCTCTTACATATACTGTATTTGCCATTCCTTGCATTGCACTGTGGCCAAGTGCAATTCTTCTTCCGATTTCTGCCCCTGATTCGCTGTGGGGTCATTCTTGGATCCGAGGAAGAGGAAATCTTTGACAGATTCAATTTTTTCATTGTTGATTATTAAGTGGATTGTACCATTGCTTGCTGTCATCATTACATTTTTTTTCTTGATGCTGAGGTACAGGCCCGTGTGCTCACTTTTGTCTTTGTCTCACTGAACCAGGTCCTTTTCACTTTCTGCAAGCAAAGTAGCATCATCAGCATATCAGAGGTTGTTTATGTTTCTACCCCCGATTTTCACTCCGATTGGTGATACGTCCAGATTGCATTGTCTCATGATCCTGTTGGCATACAGATTGAACAGATGATAGATTGCAGCTTTGTTGAGCGTCTTTCTGGATCTTAAACCAGTCCGTGTTGCCAAATACTTGTCCTGACTGTGGCTTCTTGATTACCGTAGAAGGATCTTATCAGTTCTTCCATATACTCTGGGATGCCCATTTGCTTCAGACATTCCCATAGCTTGTCAGAAGATACCCCATTTTTAAGAACACTTTCTCGCTAATCAGATTAGTTTAGGACTGGTCCTTCATAAATCCATGCTGTTTTTTTTTTTACCAATTTATTATATTTATTATGTCATCTATGGCATCGTCACGTCCTTTTATAAAAACTATTTAATTCTTCTATATTTGTTTGTATAGGGTATATACCTTCCATAGTATTTATTTTCAATGTTTTTTCAAATTCTCCCATTTCGTTTCTGTGCTTTATGAAGGCTATCTCCATGTCCATCTATTTAATTACAGTTATTCCTGCTGAAGTTCATTGGCTAGCTACTTCGCTTTACATATTGTTTTATTTCAGAATATTTCAAATGAAGTCATGTTGTGATCAATACAGACAAATTTCTTCTGTAGATGGATGTTTGATCCTAAATACATTTTATTTTCCATTAAAAAAAAAATCATAATTTCTTGTAGGGTTCTTAATCAATTGCTGCAAATAGTTGCTTCTTAACTATTCCAAGAATGTGTATTTCTTGTTAGAACTTCCACTTTCAGTAGCCCATTTAAATTTGGCTACTTAAAATCTTCCAAAATTATGGACTCCTCCAAATCCTCAGCCTTTTTTTTTAGTTTGAATTAATAACCTATTTTCTGTGCAGTTCATGACGGGATTTTTGGCTTATATAATGCATTGCTTATAAATATTTTTCTTAGCATTTTCATCCTTCCTGTGTACTTTTGCCCTCAGGACTCAACATGATAATTTCCCTCACAGATATGTGTTGTAATTAGCCTCAGTTTATTTAATCTGGTCCCTGGAAGTCTTTTTAAACACCTCATGCCACTAATATTTGCAAATTAATATTTACTAAATAACTATAGTAGAATTTGGGTGAAGGTGGGATATCGAACTCAGTGTAATCCTTCAGAGCCTAGTATTTGAAAACCTCATTATTATAGAGTTTCCAGTCCAACCTTATCGTCGTCTTCATGTAAAACACACAGAATAAGACATTGTTAGACTTTCTAAGAACCTACACCTCTTGCCTACAGTATTAATGCTATCTAGCTATCTATCTATTTATATATATATATATATATATATATTTATATATATATATATATATATATATATATATATATACGTTCTAATTCTAGTGAAACACTAAATGTGTGACAGCCAATTTTAACAATTAATGGTTGTCCAAGGGAGTCATTATAGTAATTTTGCAAAGGGGATGTCACAATGTTATAATAAGATGCAGTATTAATTGGCACAGATTTCTATTTTCTTTGATAAAACTTTCTAGATTTCATATGGAGGTAACGCGGATGTCCAATTAGGCGTTAAAAAAAGTGAATTTAAGAAAAAGAAACACAAAATCGTATTGAGTTGTTTTAGAAAATGAATGTTCAGTATTTAAGAAAACAACCACTCATAACGGGACCACCTTCTGGTTAACGTAATTATGGATATATTTTTGACTGATACATTGACAATTGCCTGTCATTGGCAATAGTACGATTTGCATGTTTGGCTGATTAATTAGAGCTGCCTACACTTACAAGTATCCTGCAATATCACTCGCTAATAATGATAATATTCATGTTTTTGTATTTGATTCTGAAATTGCTACTTAGGTAATAATAGTACACTAGCGAAAGACAGCTTGTTATATTTATAAAGGTCAATGTTGGCTGTTCCAGAAATGACCTAATTGGAGTGTTAGATATGTGCTGCTTATTTTCTTGCTTGATCCAATTTATTTTCTATTATATTGTTTTATTTGCAAATTAAGGGCATGTTTACCATGGGTACCATAACTGCTCTTTTTCCATTGGGCATTAGCATTTTTTTGCCATGCAACCTGGTGCTGCTCATTGCCCCTTGCCAAGGACAGCCCTACTGCCATTCGCCAAGTGCTGTCCACCTGCCTGCTGACTGAGCTCAATGCTTCACAACTGACTGCCTAACCTCCACTATTTCTGTAATTTCTACAGCCTCTGACTGCCCTGAGCCTATCAGTGCAACTTTTACTGCACCACCTGGTGAGGATGGAGAGTGATACAGGAAGAAGCCCCCAAGCCTCCGGGGCGAAACACGTCTTGCATCAGGATTCTCCCCCATGTACATCCATCTGGACTCCTTCCTACTAGGCCACCTTTACAAAAGGCAGGCACAGTATATGGTTTTATATATATATATATATATATATATATATATATATATATACACCTGTATATATATATATATATTTATTCTTTTCTCTCTATTTGAGCATCACATCAGTTAGCTTTTTGTTCACTACATGTGACATGCCATTGGAAGGGGATTCATTACCTATTGTTATTTAATGTGGGAAATTTTCTGGATCTCTGACTAAGGGATTATGTATCCCTTATTTTAATTGTTTTCAGTGGTGTTTTATTTGTGTTGCACTTTTTTCATTAAAGATATTGTCACTGGTTTTTGAAATATATTTAGTGTGTGTGCTTCTCTGTGGGGATTTTCTTTGTTCTTGTTTGTCGGCCCAGAGAGAGGTCTTAAACCCCCTGTTCTCTGTACTGCTAGAGTTTCCCATATCTGTGTAGAGACAAGTCGAATATAGGTGATACCTTTTATTGGCTAACTCAGGGGTTGGTAAACTTACATGAGGAAGGAGCCATTTCGCTCCCTCCTCCAGTGGGGACAATTTTTTTTCAAGCAGCAAAGGGGAGGAGCGCACTCTCCTGGTCACCTGACATGCTGACGGCTAATCAGAAGAGGCATTTGAGGTCATGGGCGGGGCTTGGAATATGCGCTCCGAGCCACAACAAGGCAGCTATAGAGCCACGCTTTGCCGACCTCTGGGCTAACTGAACAGATGGTAGCCAGTTAAAGGTACCACCTATAGTCAACTTGTTTCTGCTTATGTCTATGGCTAAAATGATGCTACCATTTGTTTTGAAACAGAAGACTCCACCTGCTAGAGAGTAAGCTGTTAGCCTAACAAAGGAGGGTTTCAGCTAATCACAGTCTGTGATTTTAGCTTCTCTTTAAAATATGCAGATAGGGGGTTATTCATTAAAGTGCAAATTTGACTGTCGAATTCACAAACAGCGGATTTCCATAGCAAATCTGCTACAATTTCCCCATTGTAAAGTCACAACAATTTTTTTAATGTTAAGATTGTGACAATTTTCCCATAATAAAGTAGCAACTGCAACAATATTCTCATTATAAAGATGTGAATGCCACAGTAGCAGCCTATTGTGACTGTCTTTATCTGGCAAAATTCAAACCTATACGCAACAATTCGGACTTTAGTGAATATCCCCCATAATGTCAATTAACATATTTTCCATCCAGAAATGTGCAAATATTTAATTTCTGTGTTACATGGAGGTTAGCTTACAGAAGAGGGGAGTTTAGCTAGTCACAGTCTGTAACTTTAAGTTTTCTTTTAAAAATTTGCATGTAATGTAAATTAGCAGTATTTTCCCTCCAAAAAATTAGCAAAAATGTTTTCTTTGCAGACGAACTTTAAGCACCAGCCACATTTCTGTAGCAAACGCTAGAGATATTTGTAATTTCAGGCGCACAGATTTCTAGCGCTACAATAAATATGATATGGATTACCAGGTTTCCATTCCTGTAATATTCAAATCTTTCTGATGCATAAATTAACATAACTTGTTTTTTTTTTTCTTTGTACTAAAATGCCTGAAGTGATTCTTTTCCTCCTTCTTATATGTGCTAATTAGGAACACAAGAGATTGTTAAATTGCAATTCTTTAATTATCTCAAGTTTGTGAATAATTTCTTGTTCTTTGGTTGCCATTTTTCAATCTTCGAGTAATGCTGCCACGAAAGCAAGTCACCCATAGCAACCAATTAGACATTTGCTATCAGTTCTCTTAATGGATCCAGTTGTGCCATTGTGCTAGTGAGTCCAAATGATCCCAAATATAGTCTACTATGCATCTGGCAAACAATCTAATTATGTGTGTGTTTTAACTTTGTCCTTGTCGATATTAAGTTTTTCGAAGAAGTTTCCTAATAAAGAGAATTCTGGATTAATTAAACAAAATATGACTCTAAACTGATAAGAAAACATTGATGGGATTGAAGAATCATCAACAATACAGTCATTCTCTGTAGTGTTAGACTAGCCTGCTGGTACATGGGGAAAATTCTTGTTGGGCCCCAAACCACAAGTGGGCCCTTCCTCCCTTGTTGGCTCAGGTGGGCCCAGGTCATGCCAGTCCAATGCTAATTCTCTGTCTTTATGGCACAAGGCAGCATTAGGATTGAGGTCTAGAGTGCATAATGATACATATATTGGACCAGTAACACCATTTGTACTGTATTGTATTGATATATTGCTGATATATTACACAGCGGTTTACAGAGGTTTGTCATTCACTTCAGTCCCTGCCCCGTGGAGCTTATAATCTAGTTTCCCTATTCAGTCACCCACATAGACAGACAGAGATATATGTTTTTGGATTGTGGGAGGAAACCGGAGTGCCTGGAGGAAACCCACGCAGGAGTGGGGAAAATATACAATCTCCATGTAGATGAAGTCTATGGTGGAATTGAAGTTTTAGGGGGAATTCCTGATTTTATTGGATTGTGTTGTCTCTTTCTCTCTGGTAGTCAAGCCAAATTGTTTTTTTTTTTCTGGCACACTTCATGAATATACTGTATAATATCTAAATTACTACAGGAAACAATAGGACTAGTTCTTTCCTTAACAAATAATAAAGGGCTACAACCCCAAGAAAGAAAACCAAACTCAAATTAATACAAATAGGCAATGTAACATTTTTACCACTACTATGCTGAAATAACTGCCAATCCAGAAGGGATTTTCTCTTTTTCAGGTGTTAGCAGTCATTTAAAGAGAAGCAAGTTGAGCAACTATGGCCTTTAATAGCGTCTCCTTATATACACTCAGTACTTTATGTGCCCCTCTTATAATGAAACCCACTGTTTAAACGTATTATATATATTTTCACAGGTTCTTTGGCCATTTAATATTTTCTATATCCAGGTTAAGGAAGCTCTTACCCAAAATAGGCAGATGTTAAAAGTCGGAATAGACATGGGTAAATGGAAGGCACAGTGTAAAAGGAACAGACGTACTTAAAATTTTCATGAAAAATACTTGTGTATTCAGATTCTCTTCTGCATCCAAATGCTCACTTAACAGATGGAATAATATCATTCTTGGGGCAAAATTTGTTAAAGTCGGAAAGACCGCTCACAAGATTACTGCGCGAGTTTTTTCGATATCGATTTTCCGATATTTTTCAATGGAAAAGTAGCCATACTACTAATGTAAAGTATGGCTACCTTTCTATCAAAAAAGTATCGAATAAACTCGTGCGGTAATCTCTCGTCAACAATGCGAGATCTCGCGCGATAAACTCGTAAAGACACCCGAGGGTGAAATTTATGAAAAGCAATAGCATCGATATCGCGATATCGAATGGGTTTTTACCGATATCGATACCATGGTAAAATTCTGATATTGCGATATCGATATCAGTAAAATTAAGCTATCGCGATATTGATGGTATATCGGTAATTTACCGATTTTAATAAATTTCGCCCTCGCGAGAGTGGTCTTTCTGACTTTAGTAAATTTCACCCTTGGAATGGGGTCACTTAAAATCATGAATATATTGCAATCATTTATTTTACAAATTGTGTCTGTGAGTATGGTTTACAGAAAAACAATATTCTTTTACATGCTGTGAAAACAGTATGCAGAGTGGGGAAAGACATATCCGTGTTACATGTGACCAGTACTAGGAATGCTAACTACATTGTCCTGGTCTCAGCATGGTCAGCAGTATTCAGGACAGAGGCTGAATAGAAAGCCATGTTACAAGTGTTAAAAGAACAACTCAATTTTAATTATCACACATTAAAGGCTGACATAGACTGACTGGATCACTCTTAAATTGGAACAGTTTGTAAATACAAAAAAGTTTATTCGTTAAAGGCCAAAGAAGACTGTAAAAGAATAAATTTGCAAGAAAATAATACTTTCTATATTCAGCAACATTTATAGTTTCATGTGATGTGACAAAATCATGTCTACTACAAAGCTTGGTCTACATTTATACACAAAAATCACTGAAAATTAATTTGTACACTGAAGTAACACATAATCCCTGGCATATTGCAGTAAATTTACCTAAAACAATTTAGTTGCCTTATTTTTGACCATAACTAGCATGAAATAATATCTAAACAGCCAAAACCAACAGAAAACAATTTACAAATCCAAACCAGCGTCAACACTGCTAAAGGCCAAACCAGAGACAAAGTATCTGCGAAGCCAAAACCAACTCGTGTGTCAACAAAGAATAAGAACAGCCAAAGGCAGCATTGCATGCAAAAAATGTAAAGTTAAAGTAATCCCCAGCAGTAAATGTAAACTATATGGAACTTATGTCCCCACTCCCTTAACCCCCATTACTTTATATTACTACTGTATATTGCAGGTGGAACCATATCAGTGGCATCTCAGACAACATTGGCCATCCATGACTACTTCATCAATCAGAGAAGAAGATGACAGAGGAGGAAATTATATAATTTGATAGTATAAAAGCTAAATTTCACATGCAAACATGGGTTTCTGGAGGGTGTTAAGGGAGAGCAAGTACTCCGCTAGAAGACCATCAAGGTCCATGGCCTTTGACCCCTATGCTGCTAACAGAAGCCTTCTGCATGTCCTCCTTCCAGAAGTACTCCTATGTCCTGCCTGCATCTCTGTAATATATGTCTGCTACCATCCCCAAAATGGGGCCCTCACCATCCTGTCGCATCTTCATGTGACAGGGCTGTAATGTAATTTCGGCTTGTTGTTGCCCGCCCGATAGCAAATTCTGTTGAAGCCCTTGCTGCAAAATAACCATGTCCCCAGCAAAAAATGGATGCAGAAAGTACAAAATATGTTATAATCTTTAATAAATATATCCCAAATTTGCATACCACAGTAAGTAGATCACGATCACGCATAAAAAAAAATCTACACATTCCATTTGCAGCTGAAGAATCCTTTAAAAAGTGACCTATACAATTTCTAATGCTTTTTATGATAAAGATATTTCAGCCACAGCCTTTGAATGTATCCAGACCTGGGGTTTACAGTGGCAGGAAGGTAACATATTAAGATGAGACTTGGATAAAACAAGAAATTCTCTGTAATGTATATACAAGTGTAATTATAATAAGTGAGTTTTCCTTTCCATAAGCCCTTTTGGTTATGTCATTTCGCACACAGTAAAAGTCATGCCATCAGGTAATTTTCTTAAGAAGTTAATTGACTTAATACCCACTGGATATAATATTCAATTTAGATTTAAAGGATACAATTAATATTTAGGCAGAACATGCTTATAGTTGGCCTCTCATAGTAATCCAATAATATTAGCCTTGGGGGTTTTCGTATGAAAATGTTCGAGCTGGTTTCTTAAATAAGTTTCCATAAAAAGCTGTCCTATATAAATAAAATGTACGCAATTGTGCAATTGATAGACAGCTTTAGGAGGTAATTGGCTAAAGTTCGAATTGTTGCGTAAAGGTGTGAATTCTCCAGTTAAAGACAGTCGCAATAGACTTTTATAACGAAATATTGTCACAGTTGCGAAATTACTATGGAAATATTGTTGCAGTCGCAACTTTAAAATTGTCGTGGCCGAGACATTACAATGGGAAAATTGTCACCGTCTCGGATTTGCTATGGGAATCCGCTGTTTGAGAATTCAATAGACAAATTTTCACTTTAGTCAATAACCTCTTCGAACTCCACTGAGTTTTCTCCCATCACTGCCTCTCGTATAAAAATATTAAGAACATTTGGAAGGAATAAAAACCAACGTACACCTAGGAGTCTCTGACATAACATATATTCATGAGTAAAGAACAATCATGTAAAAGTGTGAATTTGCATGAATTTTCCACTTCCTTATCTTTGTGTATTCAGCAAAATCTGCACTGTAAATATAAAGAAATATACTGGATATAGATTCTTGACACATCAGCTCTATGTGGGTTAAATAAAGCGTTCTCCTGGAAAGGTCTCCCTGTACATTCCTTTTCCCAGTGGTATGTATGTATATTTCTTTAACAGAAAAAAAAATTGAAAAAATCTTGTGCCATAATAATCTATAATGTGTGTCGCTCTACATGAGAACATTCTGGTATGTAAATTGATTATTACTTTTGTTGTAATTGTTGTGTTATTATTCGCTTACCCCACTTTGCACAGAAAAAAAATCTGATTGCAAAGCTTACTTTGCCTATGCTGACCGCCAGCAGATTCTGAAACAAAATCTTCCCAAGGACTTTAAACAGGGTATTTATGGACTCTTTTACTATGGTGGAAAACATTTGGGGGGGAATTCACCAAGCTCCGAAGTGAGGTGCGTAGTGTTCGCACATCAGCATGCACATTTCAGTTTTTCCAAAGTGAGGCGAACACTACGCACTTCACTTCGGAGCTTGGTGAATTCCCCCCTTATTTTTTACTTTTAAGAAACTATTGTGGCCTGCGTCTTTAAGGATAAACACTTGAAACATTTAATGGAGTGGGGTTTTTCACTTGAAAAGGTCAGCATTAGTTATTTATGTTTGAAGTTGATAAAGGGCAGTTGCCTTGTGAATAAAACACACTAGATTCAGAAATGATTAGTATTGATCAACAGATGAATCCACCAATGAACAACATTTGGCTTAGTAGAATGAACAATAAGATAAGTAACTACTTTACACATTGAAGTTATTTAATAGAAAATTAAAATATTTGAAAGAGAAATATAGCATTGTTTTTTTAAATGCCTGAAATATTCCAGTGTTGGTTAACTCAAGTGGCCTGAAATGTTGGAATTATCTTTTCCATGTTAAGATAGTGATCTTCAACAATATCTAGCTGGTGGGTTGGTTGAGTCATCGGGACAGAAGGAAAAAATGACAGTGGTTTTGGCAATACATTATCATTTCCCAGAAGCCTTTGCTTCTGTAATTGGACTTAACCACAAAAATCTATTCATTTCCCATTTCACTTATTCCTGTTGATTCTGTTGCATTGGTCAAGTCTAGTTCAACCAACAATTTGAGTTCAAAGCTCATACATTCCAGAAAAAAATTGCCTTCTATGCTTAAGAGTGAATCCCACAAGCAGTACCTGAATTGTTAAAATATTGTAATCTGAAAAAAACACATATTAACCAATGCATCTTTGTTATGGTAATCCCCTTACCGAGGAAAACTTGCAAATGTGAACAGGAAGTTTTTGTTTCAAAAGGTCACATCTTAACATTTCTCATTTGAATTGTCCACCTGTTTATATACAGTGGATTTATGCTCCATGGAATAAAGTATACACAGTGATGTAACATAAAAAATATTATCAAGGGCTGAATGCAGTTATGAATGTTGGAGAAGAACTACTATTTGGTTGCTATGGGCTATTAATCCTTAGCAAAAGCAGGGTTATCGACTGAGCTAGAAACTGCAAGAAAGGAGTAGGTGGGGGTTTACAGGAAGAAGGTGAAGTTGTCAAAAAGATGTGGGAGGTGCATGGAGACCTCATGTTAGTTTTGCACTTGGAACCAGGTGATTACACTGTTCATGAACTTTCCTAGTTATGTTTTCCAGTGCAACTAAAATTAAAATAATCTTATCTCCTCAGATCCGTAGAGTATAAACAGAGAATATTTACCCCTAGATGGCTGCTGGAGATACTATTTTGTTAAGGAGAACATTTCTGTTGAGACAAGAAGCCTAGAGACTTAATTTGCCATTTCTAATTCCAAATATGATTCAAAAAGCACAAAACAGACTGCAGTATAGAATTCTGCTTTAATGCTTCAGGGGTAAAATAAATAAAAAAGAAAAAGTGATATATTTTCAGTCTTGTTAACAGACACATAATTCACATAGGTTTTGTGCTGTACCAAGATGTCCCTTTCCTCCCATCTAGTGACATCACAGTGACTTCTCTATACTTATTTAGATGCAGCAAATTGATCTTTATTCTTTTTTGTCCTTATCCCATTTTTGACTTTATATTCATTGCTTCTCCAGTGTTACAAGTTAGACTATGTTAGATACAGGGGTGATTCATTCAATGACAATGTACCCCCAAGCTGAGTGATTTTTTTCTTAAACTGCAGTTTCACCACATGTATATGCAATAAAGCTGCACAAATCTATGCCGTAGGCCAGTATAACTAAATATTAAGGCATCCACTAATGGGCTAAATAATGTGCATTTTTATGCATGTTGCAGCAAATTCCCCTTAAAAGCAATTCACCACCTTAGGTTTTCTAATTGGTAGAAGATATACAAACCCCAAAATCAGAAAAGTTGGCACATTGTGTAAATCGTAAATAAAAACA
>WMED01018356.1:0-12732 GCA_019650415.1 Pipa parva | reverse complement strand
CAATGTCCCACTAACTGTATATAAATGAATAATACATCCCTTTCTATGTCTCCCTGTCCCCAGGTCATGTTGTCACTTAGTCGCAGTCAACATTATCACTTTTGAATGCATAGTCACCTTACGCTCCCCGAGAGCCCTGCTATCAACCCCCCAATTCGCCACTCTGAAGTGACAAATTCAAATGGGTGAATTCTGACAAGTACATCTACTCGAATTTGCTCCATTGACAGACTTGCTTTCCCAATAATATAAGAACGTATGCCGGAGCACGTCAAGTAATGCAAAGTGCTCTGTAAGATCAGGACTGTTGTATTCACCCGAATTAGACGCCTATGCACCACATAGCAGAATTTGCTGAATAAGCAAACATGGGAAAGTGGAGATCGTGGGGGTTATTCACTAAATTGTTGCATATAGGTGCGAAATCGCCAGATAAAGACAGTCGCAATAGGCTGCTACTGTTGCAGTCGCGTCTTTATAATGAGAATATTGTCGCAGTCGTGACTTTATTCTGGGAAAATTGTAGTGGATTTGCTATGGAAATCCCCTGTTTGCGAATTCGACAGTCGAATTCGCACCTTAGTGAATAACCCCCCAAATGTAAATTCAGAGCTTTACACAACTATTGGAACCTTATGCACTGCAGTAGGTATAAAGGGCTTTACACTACTGGCATTTTCTATCCTGTTAAATGAGCAGAATCAGGAAGAAATCCCTATCAGATTGGCATGGAAGTTCATTTTATACATTGCTTGTAAAACGTATCCTATGATGATACGATGATATGATGTTGATTGCTGACATATCTGTTGTATAAATAAGACAACCAGCTAGTTTTGTTATTCACTGTGGAACTTTAGATAATACATATGTACATATATTTTATATGCATATAAAATGGCAAATTAAACTTATATAGTAGACAGGGTCAGTCTCTGGAGTGTGCAGCCTGTGAGACCACACAGGGCACCATCTCCCTGGGCGCCATAGCTGATCACACCAAGTTAACGGAGCATCCGCTGCCACAGATAGAATAGAATAGAATACATATTTATTGTCACTGGAAATACAAAGTAAATCTAGTGAAATTGAGGATGCGACCATAGTACAGAAATCAATTACAGATAGTAATAAATAAAATATATAATTCAACGAATGGATATATAATATAATAATATAGTAATATATTAAATATATATAATAGTGTGCAGATGACACTGCAAGGAGAGAAGGGGGCGGTCGGTGGCACCGTAGGGAAGGAGGGGGCACCCGGTTGCCTTCCACCCTAAGGCCAGCCCTGATAGTAAGCATCAAAACAGACTGGTCAATTTAAATATTAACTGTAATAATTTTACCTTGAGACACATCTGTTTCCATGACGAAATATATAATATTAAAGCTTTTCCTTGGATTAAAACGATTTAGAAACTTATGTAACTATTATAAAGCTTGGCTTCAGGGTTTTTTTTTCTCAGCTGATACACATATATAGGTCAGATACTTCAGTAGGTTAAGGAATAACCCAGTAATATCAAGTTATACAAAGATATGCAGAATGTAAACACTACAGATATTTCCAGTGTTGGATAGAGATGGAATTCTCTTATACTGATGCCGAGTAATGTCTAGTACTAGGAAGACTAGTCAAGGTTAAGTTGAAGTCACAAAATTTTAACTTCCCCAAGCTTAAATTAGTCAATGTCTAGAACTAGGAAAGAAATAAGGGGGTTATTGATTAAAGTCCAAATTGTCTCGTAAAGGTATGAATTTGCCACTTCCCCATATTCAGGTATTCCGTAAATTCTGTGACGTGGTGAATTTGACAGCTAACGACCGTCGCACACTACACAATAGATGGCTAGTGACGTGGTTGCGAATTTGCTATGGGAATTCTGATGCGATCACGAATTTTCTATGTGAATCTACTGTTTAGTGAATAAGAAGTAGAGAATCAGGGGGTAATTCAGAAAAGTGGAAACTTACCTGGTGATCCTTCGATTCACCTCACCGAGACTGGTATGGGCTCCCTGCTATCCTGCATGCGGAGATCAGCGAACGCTTTAAAGGTACTTCGGCTCGCCTCGCAACCACTCGAGTCACCTCGCCGAGCTGAGGTACCTTTAAAGCGTTCGCTGATCTCCACGTGCAGAAGAGCAGGGAGCCCATACCAGTCTCGGTGAGGTGAATCGAAGGATCACCAGGTAAGTTTGCACTTTCCTGAATTACCCCCTCAGGGTGTAGTCACCTGAAGTGATGAGAATTCACTTCCACAGTCAAATTCTCACTTTAGTCAATAACCCCCATACATTCAGTAAGTGCCCCAAAGTGCCCCAATTCTTAAACCTAAATAGCTAAACATCACAATTTAGAATTGCTGAAACTGAATATAAGATTAAGGGGGTTATTCACTGAAGTCCGAATTGTTGTGTATAGGTGCGAATTCGCCAGATAAAGACAGTCACAATAGGCTGCTACTGTCGCAGTCGCGTCTTTATAATGAGAATATTGTCACAATCTTAACATTAAAAAATTAGCGCGACTTTACAATGGGGAAATTGTTGCGGATTTGCTATGGGAATCCGCTGTTTGCGAATTCAACAGCCAAATTCGCACCTTAGTCAATAACCCCCTAAGTATTTAGGGCAAAATTTATTGAAGTTGAAAAAATGTTTTCAACCTTTTTGCCCCTTTTTTGCCCGATGGTCAAAAAAAAAAATATTTTTGACTTTAGTAAATTTCGCCCTATCAATGTATTTGAGAGATTTTTCTTGTTACTCTTCTTTTAAAGGAACAGTGCAGTCACAAAGAAGAAAGCGGGTAGTAGATTTGCGACATTGCACACATGCAGAATTGGTTCTTAGAAAACCCCATGTCTTTTAGCCAATTCCCTGATTTAAAGAACCAGTAACATCAAAAAATATTTTTTTATTTGGATTAGCATGGCAGTTATTAAAATGTTATCTTTGAAGTTCATGAATTGTGTTACTTTTTGACTGTTTTTATCTTTAACGATAGTAGCCGTCATCTTCATAGACTTCACCCTGTCTCTTTGTCTTCTATGGATCTTTAGATAACACATTTGCCCGAAAGCAAAATTTTTAAAGCTCAATGTCATTCTTTGTAGACACAATTCATCATTTTTAAGAAGCACTTACTGTATATATAGTAATTATAAATGCATTTGAGGAATATTCATTTTTTTTGGTGTGACTGTTCCTTTAAGATTGTATACTGAGCACCTGAAGAAGAAAGTAGGTGAGAGAGAGAAGGAGATTCAGTAAGAAGCCGACGGTAAATTGAGAAGGATGGAAATGAGTAAATAATACTGAAATAAATCTTATAACAAAATCAATAAACAATGACAAATGGACAGGCTCATAACTGCTGGCGCTTTAACTGTCCCTTTAATGTGTCCCAGCAGTACCGTTCCACGTGGCTTTGGCATTCTTTCAAACACAGGCTTTTGATGCTGTGAAATAGCAGTAAATAAAATGGCCGTACATAATCCTTGTTTTTACAGTTCCCAAATGTGAATCCGTGCCCAGTTAAGCCACACGATTACTGATTACAGACTATGGATACAGGGATTTCATCATACATTGTGGGGGCTTATTCAAGAAAATTCGAACAGTCGCGGATAGGTTCGACCTTGTAATCATTTGCCAATTCCCTGCCTTCAGGTATTCAGCAAACTCTATGATGTGGTGAATTTGCACCTGGTTCCGACGCTTTTGACATTTGTCATGGATTTACGGAGCTCTTCGCAGCCCTTTGAATGCAAGTTCACAGATGATTTGTTCATCCATCAAGAGTAGGAATCTGGAAAAGCAGAGAATTTGGCAAGGCTTACTTTGTCGAATTCAGCAGTCCGGTTTAGCCAGATTAAAGTGCCCAAGTAAGGGGCTTATTGGCTGGGCTCCAGCGTGGCGTAACGCATGACCACACATTCTTCTGCTGTTTGACTGATTATGCCGCACTAAGCAAGAAAATGCAGTGGATGCTCTTCGCTTCTTTGCTAAGCACAAAAATGGTTTAAGTCGTATTAGTCCAGTTGAATAATTAGAAAGATGAGTACTGTAGTAATATATGATTAGAGCAGTGGTTCTCAACCTCTAGGTCGCAACCCCTTTGGGGGTTTAACGATGCTCTCACAGGGGTCGCAAACACACTGTGAAGCTGGAAGAGACTGCAGGTCCCTTTATATAGGGTTCCTGCGTGGTGACATCGGGTCGAAATGTCATGCGTGATGTCAGCCCAGGTGGGGTGCGGTCTCAACTAAGTTGAGAACCGCTGGATTAGAGGTAGGATTACTGTAGTATTATATGAGTAGAGGGATGAGTACTGTAGTATTATATGATTAGAGGGATGAGTACTGTAGTATTATATGAGTATAAAGATGAGTACTGTAGTATTATATGATACTTTATTTGGACTAGCAGTTCATTGTTTAAGACAAGCTATTGAGAGATATTCCCCCTTCATCAGGTCAGAGCAGTACTAAAGGATACACAGTTTGTAACATTTAAAGTCTGTGAGGCACTGACTGTTGGCTGTTTGTCATTTAAGGGAGTTATTGACTAAAGTTTGAATTGTCTCGTAAAGGTATGAATTTGCCACTTCCCCATATTTGGGTATTCAGCAAATTCAGCGACTTCTGTGATGTAGCGAATTCACCCAGGTAACGATGGTCGCACACTACAAAATAGACGGCTACTGAAGCGGTCGCAACTTTACTATGGGAATTCTGACGCAGTTGCAGATTTGCTATGGGAATCCTCTCTTTAGTGAATAAGGAGTAGAGAATCAGGGAGTAGCTACCCGAAGTGATGCAAATTCACTTCAACAGTCGAATTCTCTATTTAGTCAATAACCCCCATAAATATGTTAAATATGTTACAAACTATGTATCCTTTAGTACTGCTCTGACCTGATGAAGAGCGAATATCTCTTGAAAGCTTGTCTTAAACAATGAACTGCTAGTCCAAATAAAGTATTATATAATGCTACAGTACTCATCTAAATGTGTACTAAATGAGCTTTAAATAGGATATGCCCTGAATTTCTATGACTTGCAGACTGAAAAATGGATCTGATATACTTCAGGCAATTTTAAGAGTCTTGTGAGACACTAGCCATTCATTTCATGATAGGGCAGAATTTTCCCAGGATGCTTACACTGCCAAATAATCTTAAGGGCTTTTTGAAATAAATCTTATTTAGCATTGAGCACATGATTACATAATGTAATGTATCATAATCAACTACTTTGGTATGGTTTACATGAACTGCTGATTTTATCTGTTTTTCCAAACAAAATTGGATGAACAAAAAATATAAAGAGCTGCCATTATACTTGAAATCCTCAGGCTGTTGTCTAGGGTACTGCTGGTGGCGAATACACAACCAAGTTTGGCATCTACAATAATAGCGATCTTATGGAGCACTTTGCTTGCATGTGCACAGCTACTTCTACTAGTGGAGGAGTGTGTTGAAGGAGGTATTGTGACTAGATGCTCTGCTCCGAATTCACCTGTTTGACTATGCCACATCAGAGTGGCATATTAGGGAGCTGTTGGCAGGTCTCTGCATTCTACTTCCATGCGACTGACTATGCCTCACTAAGGGGGTAATTCACCAAAGAGTGAACTTACTCTGCGATCGTTCGCTTCAGTACGCATAGCCTGTTATGCGCTCGCTGATGTCCTGCACGCGGACATCAGCGAACGCTTTAAAGGAATTCCATTCTCGACAAAGCTCGCGAGGCTCTACTCAAGATGCCTCGCGAGACTGGGATCCCTTTAAAACGTTCGCTGATGTCCGCGTGCAGGACATCAGCGAGCGCATAACAGGATATGCGTACTGAAGCGAATGATCGTAGGGTAAGTTCGCTGTTTGGTGAATTACCCCCTAAGCATCCAACGTTGATCATTGCTGTCTGTTTGTTTGACAAGACTAGTCGCCGCTTAGTCAATAATGAGAAGAGGATCCACAACTACAGTATTTTGGTGATGCAACTCAAATTGTAGCTAGGTGAATTCAACCTTTAGTCAATGGTCTCTAATGTTTGGTAAACATGAGACTTTAACTATGATGTCACTGCAATGTGATTAATGGTTTACGTTGTCTGTATGGGGCTCAACCAATCGAAGTGAAGACTGCTATTCCAAGGTTTATCAGTTGCAAGTAATAGATCATGTTTATATACAGAATCTCTAACTAGAGGGACCCAAAACACAGAACAATGATGTCCTTGGAAACAGTTATGTGTGAAATAACAGTTCTACAGGGATTTAATAACACCCACCTTTTAGACTTCAGCAAGTTTACCTTCCTACAATATTCTACCTTTAGTATTAGGCCAGGGTCACACTGGCGTATAGGTGCGTGTCGTTTTTAATTAAAAAAGCACATGCTTCATGTTGCATTTTGCGAGCATATGGATGTGAGCGCAAAACAATGTGACTGGATTAGTAAATATGTCCTTTGAGTAAAATATATAAGGTCAATAAATATGTCCATCACAGTAGCAATAGGAATTAAACAATAGCGGTCACAAGGGAAGAAAAGTGATGCATGAGTGCCTATTTCTTATATATAAAAAATGTGTCCCGAAAATATGCCAGTGTAATGTGCTGGTGATGCTTGTTAAAAAAAAAAATGAGCGCACATATACAGTACCGAGTACGCTAACGTGTCCCTAGCTTAATAAAAAAAATTGGGAGAATTGCAAGTACATAAATGGTTACTGGACAGTTTAGCTTTTTAAAGGAGAACTAAAGCCAAAAAAATTTTTAAAAGAGTATTAAAATACTTACCTTATACCAGGGATGGTGAACCTTTTTGGCACGGAGTGCCAAAAAGGTGACGTCACACACCATCGCGTCCCCCGAAGTGCCCGCGCTGGTGACTGACGTCATCACGCCAGCGTCGGGGGAGGAGAGCTCCCCTGCTAGCGTGTGCTTCTTCAGTGCAGGCCAAGGATCCGGCCTGAAAACTGTCAGATCGGGTCCGTGGCCTGTACTGATGGCAGGGTTTGGCGACGGCTCGCGTGCCGACAGAGGGGGCTCTGCGTGCCCTCTCTGGCACGCGTGGCATAGGTTCGCCACCCCTGCCTTATACTGAGCCGATTGATTACAGTCATTACCGATGCTTCTTCACAGAGTTGGCTCACTGACAAGCCAGCGTGAAGCTCCTTCTACCATGTTTCACCTCGGGTGAAAAATGGGTTAAACATCATCACTTTCATTGCGGGGGCCAATGAGAATGCTCCCACCGAATGAACGTGATGATGTTCGAAGCCGGTGAAACAACTGGCAAGAGCTTCTCAGTTAGACAGCGCGCTGTGAAAAAGCATTGGGGGAAGCATCGGGAGCCGGCTAATTACAGCACAGCTCATGCTGTGACTGTAATCAATCGGCTCAGTATAAGGTAAGTATTTTAACAGTCTTTTTCTATTTTTTGGCTTTAGGTCTCCTTTAAGATGGATACATCACTAAATTAAAGAAGGACTCTGTGCTAATTTTACTAGATGTAATTCTGTAGGAAGGGTGTTGATATAGAAGCAGAATTCTGATTAAATAATGCTTCTGCATTTACTCTGTTCACTGAAATTCAAGAGTAAGCAGGAAGTGCAGCACTACACAAAGAAGACCAGAAGATTGGCGCTGAGGAAAGCAGGAGGCAGCGCTAAAGAAAAGGACCACAGAAGTGAGAATGTCAGCGACCACCACTTCAGAATCACCCCTAGGAAAAAAGGACCAGCAACACCACAACAAAAATAATGCTATTTGGAATGTATGTATGTATAATTTTATTTATAAAGCGCCACAAATATACGAAGCGCTATACAGTTCAGTAATAAAAATAAAATACAGACGTGGGAAAAGTGCAATAAACAATACAGTATAATATCACAAGGATACATCACTTTAACTGCTATGTTGAGGTTGACACAAGAGGTTGGAGGTCCCTGCCCCGTAGAGCTTACAGTCTAAATGGTAGGAAGACTTACATACACAGATAGGACAATAAGAGCTGTACAATGTGTTGAAGCACAAGTCCATAAATAAATATAAATATTTAGTATAAATGGCACAGTAATAAATAAAATATATACATAAAAAAATTGTGATAAATATCAGTTCTAGTGCTCCAAAAGGTAGGATTTCAGTTTGACTTTGAAAGTGCAGAGGGAATGTTCCTGGCAAAGATAAAGGGGTATAGAATTCCAGAAGTGAGGGGCAGAGAGAGAAAATGGTTTAAAATGAGAAAGGGCAGTAGTAGTGTGTGGCACGCAAATCGGGTTGCTTTGGGAGGAGCGCAGTTGACAACTAGGAATGTACGGGCATACAAGAGAGGAAATGTAGGAAGGGGCAATAGAGTGAAGTGACTTAAATGTCAAAAGGAGAACACTGTAAATGATTTGTTTGCTTACAGGGAGCCAAGGAGCAGAGAGAGATTGGGAGAGAGGCTGTCCCCTCCAGGGAGAGAGGAAGACAATTCTGGCAGCAGAATTTAGAATAGAATGGAGCGGGTAGAGTCCAGAAGCCGGAAAGCCATATAGAAAAACATTGCACTAGTCCAGGTGGGATAGGACAAGAGCACACATGAGGGTGTTAGAAGTGGAGTGAGAGAGAAAGGGGCGGATCTTGGCAATGTTTCAAAGAAAAAATCAACAGGTTTTAGCAGTGGAAGAGATGTGATTAGAGAAGGAAAGAGCAGAGTCAAAAGTCACCCCAAGTCAACGTACAGAGGTAACAGGGTTGATGATGGCACCATCCACTTCATTGGAAACGGTAGGTGCGGGACCAGGTTTGGGTGGAAATATAATCAGTTCCATTTTAGCCAGATTTAATTTGAGCTGGCGCTTGGCCATCCATGAGGAGATTGCCAGAAGACAGCTGCTAATTTAAGTCTGAGTTTCAGGTTTTAGCAGAGGAGCGGATAGGTAAATTTGGGTATCATCCGCATACAAGTGATAACTGAAGACCAAATAAATTGATGATATCACCCAAGGAAAGAGTGTAGAGGGAGAACTAGAGGGGCCAAGGACCAAGCCTTGGGACACCCCCACCCTAAGTGGGACAGGAAAAAAGCAGTCATTAGCATGGGAGACAAAAAAGGAACAATCAGAAATATAGGAAGTGAGCCAAGACGTAGCTTGATTATGGACCCCAAGTGCATTAAGAATTTGAGTAAGAAGGGAGTGATTGACAGCGTCAAATGCAGCAGATAGATCTAGGAGAATTAGAATAGAAAAGTGACCCTTGGCTTTGGCAACCTGGAGATCATTTGCAAGTTTGCACAGAGCAGTCTCCGTAAAGTGCCCTGGCCTGAAACCAGACTGCAGGGGGTCCAGGAGATGCTGTGCATGCAGATAGTTAGTAAGGCAAGTAGGTTAGTAGACAAGACGTTCTAGAAGTTTAGAAGCCAGAGGGAAGAGAGAGACAGGATGGTAGTTAGTGAGGCATGCCAAGCCCAACGTAGCTTTTTAAGGATGTTTTTAATACAGGCCTGTTTAAATGAAGAAGGGAAAGTTCCAGAGGACAGGGAAGAGTTGAGCAGGTCTGTTATGGCCAGCACAAGGGCTGAATCACAGCACTTAATTAAAGAAGAAGGCATGGGGTCAAGCAAGCACGTAGTGAGACAGGAGGAAGAAAGAAGTTGATAAACTTAAGACTGGATAGCAGGAGAAAAAGGAATTCAGAAACTCAGAAGGTAGAACAATGTCTGTGTCGTTAGGAATGGAACAACATTTATAGTTTTATTAAGTTTAATCCTTGAATTTTATTGCTTTTTCAGCTTAATTTGGCCATCTTTTATAAGTTGTACTTTCTCAGGCACTTCATGAATATGTATTGTCTAAATTTCTACAGAAAATATTGGAATGAATGGGAGTAAGTTTAAAGATAATCAGCAGAGAGAGAGAGAGAGAAAGAATTCAAATAAACATAAAGTAGAAATTCATCTTGCAAGAAAACATAGTCCATAGTGGAAAGACTATGTAGGCATTACTGGCATTGCCAGTCCAATTGGATTCTCTCTTTCTTTTTTTTTTTGTTAAAGTAACTGCTCTTTAAAACCCTAGATCTATATCCTGGCATATGGTCAAACCCTATTACAGCTGTGGCAAACCTATAGCTTACAGAGCCCTCTCTGTGGGCACATGTGCCATCGCTGGTATTTCTGATTCCCCCAATGAGCAAGCGGTCTTTCAGGTCAGATCCGCGGTCTACACTGAAAGACTGCTTGCTCACTGGGGAATGCTCCTCCCCCATTGCAGGTGCGATGATGTCACTTATCAGCGCCTGCACTTCGGGGGAAGTTCACCACCACTATCCTATTACATTCTATGGCAATAACATTACACTATGGGATCTCTTCATTGGTTTTTGACTGAACTCATTTATTTTTCCCCCTTTTGAAGTTTTCTCCAGACACCCCAATATTCTACAGTGTACCCAATCATACACACCCAGGCTCTTTTCACTTTCCCCTAGACAATCTCTCTAACACCCCCATACTCATTAACACAATACTAGAAAAATATTTGACTTCTAAAAAACAGTGTCACTATTTTTTTTCAATTTAGATTGAAAGTTTTTCCAGAAGTTTACATGCAGCATTCTAGCCAGTTCCAGCAACATGCCGGCGAATCCAATTCAAACTAACGGAGCCAAAAATGGAGTGTAATATTGTATTTTACCCATTAATAAAAGTGCAGCATTACTTTTTATTCCTGTATAGATGTGCAGGGGAATGTGGGAGAGGTCAAGTCTGGCTTTGAGAGATACAAGCATATAGTAACAGTATATTTCTGTAATGTATGGGGACAGCAGCCTGGGCTGCCATTTATCTCTGTAGAATTTGTCTTATCTGGAAAGCAGAAAAAAAAAAATGTTGTTTATTGCTTACATGCAGCACTGGGCACCTTATGTTACATGTGCTTTGGGAATGGAAAATTTTGTTTTGGGAAAATCAGGCTGATGTCTGGGAACTGAAACTTACTGACGTGAGAGAATTCTGTGAACAGAACATGGGGCAATAAACTACACATGAGAAAGCAAGATGATCCTGGGGCATAAGGGCATTCAAAAAAAAAAAAAAAGAGAGGATGGATTTAAATGTTTATTTATAAATTGGCAGGCTTACATTACTGTAGAACATTAATGCAAAAATACAAACATCAACATTCATATTCAACCCAACGCAAACAGTAGCGACTTTACTGCACACATGTACTTATAGTCTACATCAGGAGTGTAGGGCCAACGGCCACATATTTCCCTCCAAAACATGGTGAATTGTTGGCTGGCTACTCCTTCTGCACGTGGGATACCTGCCTATTCAAATCACATTGCTTTAAAAAATATGACCTTTATTTTCAAAAATCCTAGCTTTGAAGAATTGAAAAAACTAGCTTACCATTGCCACAGGGTCTTTCTGGAGATAGCAGCTTGGGAAGTGCAATCACGTTAACGTTTCAAGGCTTGGAATTGCATTCCAGTGTTCTAGATCAGTGATTTTTTTAAAGTTTATTCACCTGAGCTTCAGTTTCTCCTCATGGTTAACTCTTGTCCTTGTCTACTGGATACTTTACAGCTGTGGTTCTACACATTTTGCATTACCATAAAACACATTTAGCAGATACATAGCTCGCACCATTTACTTTAACAAGATACTACTCAAACTCAAATCTTTACAGGTAGAGAAGGTTCCCTTTTGTGGCTCACCCAACTTAGTATTGCACCACTGAAGTGAGTCTAGTCTCACAGTGCTCAGAACCAGTGCACTAGAGGATGTCTTGGCAGGTGTAGATTGGTGTAAGTGATTGAACTACTATGTACTGGCAAAGCTCAAGGTCTATGGCTGCCATACTTCACCTGTAGTGTACAACTCCTATAAAAACACATCCCTTATACTTTGCTGTATGCATTCCTATGACATTTCTGGTATTTGAGGTGAATTATGAGATTTATAGGCCCATGTCATTCTAGCTGTGACACAATACAATTGCTGTACTGCATATAGTGAGCAACAGTAAGGTATAAGCAAAATATATTGGATGATTGAATAACAAAAACAAAGGAGGAGGGAAGGAGGACAATGGCGGTAATGTAAAAATAACAAAGGCTAAAACCTGTTTAATTGGGTCTTATCCTACTGAAACAACTACTAGAACATACAAGGAAGAAATGCCAATAAGTCAGATGACATCTTTTGTCTGCGGTGAGAAACCTGGCTAAACTCCTAGGGCAAAAATAGGGCACTCCATTTGCTTCAAAGTGCCTGCAATTTTTGTCATAGGTCAGGCTTATAATTTTGATGTATTATTCATATATCATTGCCATTACAAGTGCTCATATGAATGATTCCCCTAGAAATGAAAGGAAATCAGTATTAGACATTTTATAGCAGGCAATCGTATTATTTGCAGTGAAAAATGAAAGAGATATTATAATCCCCAAATCATTCCTTATTAAGTAATCGTATTTCTTTGTTGACACCTAGTATAAAGGCATTGTACTTTTTGTAACTGAAGATGTAGTGGAATTTATCTATAGGGACAATCGTTCTAGAAGTCTAGTAACCCATAGCAACCAATCAGCTGTTAGTATTCACTAGTTCAGGGAAACCAGAATTCTAACATTCCAATTTCTGATTGGTTGCGATGGGTAACTACAAGTGCTGGTCAACGAATTAGAATAATTTGAAATAGTGCAATCATGAAAT